>JANBTD010000002.1:72871-134382 GCA_027578595.1 Coemansia sp. RSA 1836 | reverse complement strand
TTTTTTTGCCTTATGTGTGTTATCTGCTTGCGTGCGTAGTGGTGGTGGCGCCGCAGCTCTTGCTTAGCAACTACAAGATTGAGGCGCTCTTGCTGGCTGCGGCGGTGGGCCTGATAGTCAACTACTTTTATGGCTCGCAGAGAAACAAGGAGCTGGTCGTGGCATGGGAGAAGCCGATCAGCGAGGTGTTGCGCGCTAATTTCAGCCTAGTTGGCGATGGCAGGCAGGTGCTTGAGTGGGATAGCGCGGCCGACATTCTGTTCTACGCCAGCGGTCGCAGGCACTGCAAGTTTGCGCAGGGGCACATGGTGCTTCGGGCGCGCCAGGATGCCGTTGCCTTGGTCAACGATCTGGCAGCCAACACGCAGGAAAAGGTGGAGATTGAGGTGACGCTGAATGATGACGAGTCCAGCGGGTTTGTGTTTGCAGCAGTTCCGCGCAAGCGCTCCAAGGCGGTTGGGCGCGACCGGTACGACGTGGCGACGTTTACCAAGACAGTCAACAACGACAAAATATCGCCCAAGGTTGCGGTATTCAGCGAAAACGCCGATGCCACGACCCAGCTGCTGGACTCGGGACTTGGCGACATCCTGGCTGATGAGAGCACGCTGCTGGAGGAGCTGTATGTGACAGACGGCCCTTCGGAGAAGCCGGAAAGCCACGACTTCAAGCGCGAAAAGAAGCTAATGGCCGTCATTCGGCTGCCCGCAGCAACTGCCGAGGGGCTTGCGCGGTTCAAAGAGATGCTCGAGTTTGTCTTTTACCTGGTCGACCACATCTCTGAGGCAATGGCCTTGCGGCCAGAGTCGGTGCGGAAGCTGGCCAAGGCGCGCGAGGAGGCGTACAAGGAGTTTACACGTATGGCCGAGCAGGATAGGCAGGATGCGCTGGCCAAGACATTGGCCGAAAAGCGTCGCATTGAGCTCGAGGGAGTCGACAAGATGTCGCCCGAGCAGCGCCGCAAGTGGGAGGAGAAGGATCGGAAGAAGCAGCTGAAGAAAGAGCAGAGCAGACGCGTCCGGCGCGTCAGGTAGACATATCTACCGTATTTCTTTTTTAATATATACAATGGTGTGTGGCTGGCACGCGTGAGATGGCAAAATTTTCTGCGCTGGCTCTGCCGCACAAGAAGCAAGCGGCGGTGGTCCTCGTCGTCATCGTCATCGATCAGATCTGTTGTTGCTGCTGGTGCTGGTGGTGGTCTCGCGTGAGCTGGTTCAAGCGAAATTGCAAGTTGTCTCTTGTGTTGTCAATCTTACTTGGCATAATCGTCATATATCTTTTCATACACGCGTTTGTCATTATTTGTCATTATTCGCAGCGCGCAGGGAATAGTAAGTTACATGGCAATGCAGCACCGAGCAGCGCTCACATGGGCCAGGCAGAGGCACTCGAGATCGGCTGTGCTCCTCCGACGCTTTGGTGCTTGTCACCGCTGCTAATCATCATCATCATGTGTGTCGACGGTACTCTTTGGAATGTTTGGCCCCGGGCTCTAGCAACAGCAGCAACAGATTGAGACAGCGCAATATGCCGGAGCAACGTCGAGGCAGGCCCAAGTCGGCAGCAGCAGCAGCGCCCGCTGCAGATCTCGACACAGCCGACGAGAGCGAGGGCTCGGGGAGCGACGCTTCTTCGGTGAGCAGGCGATGCAGTACAGCGACGGGCGCGCCGGGCGGAGCTGCTGCTACCGCGGCTACTGGCGAGAAGCGAAAGCGCCGGAAGGCGAGCGCCGATCCGACGGCAGGAGGTGGCAGCGGCTGCTCAGAGGAGACCAAGGCAATTAGCGCCCAGGAGGAGGCCGACCTCAGCAGCGCGCTCATTGCCAAGCTACTGGCTGAGGACTCTGGCGGCTTGGGCGGCAGAGCGGGGTACTACGAGGACTATGGAAATGGGGCTGGTGGGGTGGGCGGGTATGCGCTTGACGAGTACGCAAGCGGCAGCGAGCCCGACGACGAGTGGGATCCCAGCGCAAAGGGCCGGCGCGCGCCAAAGAGCGGCAGGGGGCGCAGGCAGACCAGCAGCAGGGCCAAGCCGGCGTGTGGCAGCGACAGCGACCGCTCCGAGGGAGAGGAGAGGGACTCGCGGCGGGGGCACAAGAAGAAGCATAAGGCAGCAGCAGCAGCGGCGGTGGCCAAGGCGCCACGGGCAGCTCCAGAGCCAGCAGCCCCGGGGCAGTTCCGCTCTGGGGCGTACACGGACGACGAGGAGCGCATGTTCAACGAGGGCCTGGAGCTGTTTGGCAGGTCGTGGAGCGAGATCTCGGGCCATGTCGGCACTCGCGACGCAAAGTCCATCCGCTCGCACGCGCAAAAGTGCTTCATCAAGCTCTTTCGCGACGGAGTCGCCCTGCCTGCCAAGGTCAGGGAGTCGGGCGAGGGCTACACGCTCTCGGGACGCCCGCTGGACCCGAACAGCGCGGCGGCTCGGCCGTATCTCCAGCACGTCATGGAGCTGGACCCGCCAGCGCCCAAGGCGCCCAAGGCGCCCAAGGCCGCGGGAGCAGCGCCTGTGCCCCTGAAGGAAGCTGGAGCCGCCACTCTGGCCAACGGAGGCACCGACGCCAGCGATGCCACCGCTCCGATCAACGAAGACGCCAGCAGTGCCACTACTCCGATCAACAGAGACGCCGAAGCCAGCAGCGTCACTACTCCGATCAACGGAAATGCCAGTGATGCCATCGCACCGATCGGCGGAAACGCCAAAGCCAGCGACCCGGCTGCTCCAAGCGATGGAGGAGCTGAAGCCAACGACGCCACCACTCTGGTCAACGGAGGCGCCGACGCAAGCGAGTCGCCTGTGCGCACGGAGTACGCCATGAGCCGGCCGCAGCGGAGCCACGCCCGGCCAACGGCGCTGCGCTACGACGACCCGCACCAGATGGTCCGGTGCACGGCGTTCCAGGGCCAGCCGCTGTCGGGCGCCCCCGGGAGCCAGCCGTTCCGGCTCGTGGTGCACTCCAACGCGCAGCTGCAGATGGACTTCCACGCGCACTTGATGCTGTCCGAAGTGATCGGGCTGCTGGGGGGCCAGTGGGACGCCGCCAACAGGGTGCTGACCGTGGCGCGCGCCTTCCCCTGCGCGGCGCTGGAGGGCGAGGACGCCCACACCAACGTCGAGATGGACCCCGACAGCCAGCTGCACGCGCGCGACCAGATCGCGGGCGCCGGGCTGCGCGTGGTCGGGTGGTACCACTCGCACCCGACGTTCCGGCCCGACCCATCCATCATCGACATCGACAACCAGACGGCCTACCAGGCGCTGTTCCGCGACAGCGACAGCTCCGAGGAGCCGTTTGTCGGCGCCATCGTGGGGCCGTACGACCCGGAGCTGCCCGGGCCCGTGTCGGCGTTCAACTGGTTCTACGTGGGCCGGTCCGTGGTGGACCGCGGGCTCCCGAAGCGCCTGGTGGTCGAGCCAAAGCCCGACTGCATGCTGCCGGCCGACGAGCAGGCCATGCTGCTGCACCTGCTCGACACGGCGTGCTGCCACCAGCACTGCGCCGCGCTCGAGGAGGCCTGGCGCCCGTCGTCGACAGAGCTGCGCTCGCTCAAGATGGCCGTCTCGCTCGCGTGCCGCATGCCCTGGCTGGCGGCGCCTGGCGCGGAGTCTGAAAGCGCCGCCAAGCAGGCCTCCGCTGCGGATCTCCTGCCCGGCCAGCGCGCCGTGCAGGACCCGCTGCTGGCGGCGCTCGGCAGCCGGTTCAGCGCCGGCGTGTTCCGGCCCGGGCCCGACGGAAAGCTCGCCGACGCGCACGCCCTGGAGCGCGTGTATGCCGCCTACCTTGTGCAGTGGGCGGCGCCAAGCACCAGCTAGCAAGGGCCTTCTTCTTCTCTCTCCCACACCTCTCTCTCTCTCTCTCTCTCTCTCTCTCTCTCTCATTTTCTCCCCCCACCACCTAATAATATTATTTACCCTCATGGACAGCGCCAGCACGCCCGTTCTGTACACGTACTTTCGCTCGTCGGCGTCGGCGCGCGTGCGCATCGCCCTGAACCTCAAGGGCGTTGACTACGAGGCGCGGCCGGTCAACCTCGTCCAGGGCGAGCAGCGCTCCGCCGAGTACGCCGAGCTCAACCCCAGCCGCCTCGTGCCGTGCCTGGAGATCGACGGGCATCGGCTGACGCAGTCAGTGGCCATCCTCGAGTACCTCGAGGAGACCCGCGTGCAGAGGCCGCTGCTGCCGGCGGACCCGCTGCGCCGCGCCCACGTGCGCGCCATCGTCAGCGCTATCTGCTGCGACACGCAGCCGCTGCAGAACCTGCGTGTGCTCCTGGAGCTGCCCGAGCCTGCGCGCGCCGAGCACGCGCGCAGGGTCATCTCCCAAGGCCTGGCCGTGGTGGAGCGGATGCTGGAGCACACCGCCGGCCGCTTCTGCGTCGGCGACGACGTCACGCTGGCCGACTGCTGCCTGATCCCCCAGCTGTACAACGCCCACCGCTTTGGCGTCGACTTTGGCGCCCTGCCACGCATCAAGGCGATCGAGGCGCGCGCCGCTGCCCTGGACGCCTTCCGCCGCGCGCACTGGTCGCAGCAGCCCGACTGCCCCGCCGATGCAAAGTAGCCCCGCTTGATCGCAACGCCCGCCGTGATTAGATAAATAAATAGGCTGCTGCTGGGCAAACATTTGTGCAAATTCCATGTTTTGAACGAGTTGCTTTCTTCTTCCTTTCTTCCTTTTCTCCTTTCCCTCTCCAATCGCTCGCTCGATTCGCCGAAAGCGCCGCCTTTGCTTGCATTCAAAACCAGCTCTGCGGCTATCGCTGCTCTAACCCTACCTACGCGACCAGAGTGCCCGCCATTCCGGCGAGAAAGCCATGTCGCCCGACAAGGGCCCTGAGCAGCGCGTCCGGGACTCGCCTGGCGAATGCCATGGTGCTAGTTCCGCCGCCGCCGCCGCTGCTGCTGCCACCGCTGCTGCTGAGCAGCCTGCGCACAGCGCCGATCGCATCGCCTCTCGACAGGTAGCTTCCAGCCATGATCACAGTAGAGACTATGATGACCGCTCGGCTGCTCGCCACTGGGATCCGTCTGACGTCGGCCATGACCGCCGCTCTCGCCATGACGAAGACAGCTGGAGGCACCACCGCCCGCAGAGGGACCACGTCTACGATAGTCACTCGGATCGCCCGCAGAGGGACCACGTCTACGATAGTCACTCGGATCGCCAGCAGAGGGCCTACGACAGCCAGCGCTCAAGGCATCGCTACACTAGCAGCTCTCGACGAGACCCAGGCTATGCACGGAGATACAGCCCCGTCAACCGTGGCTATTCGCCAGTGTCTCGCCGGCCTCCAGGCGATTCGGACCGCTTTGACGACAGGGGCGACTCTGCTTCACACCGCCACGCAGACCACTGGTACGACAAAGACCGCTACGCATCTCGCCTGGCCCGTCAGCGCAGCCAGCGCGACCATCCGCGCCACGACGACCACTCAGAACTGCTTCGAAAGCGCTCGCGGTCACGGTCCATTTCCGACAGGCAGCACTTTCACAAGCGCTCCTATGATAGTCCCAATGATGACCGGTCCAGATATGTGCACGATGGGTACGCCGAGCACAGACCCGCGCCTGCCGCCCATGGAGCGCAGCACCTCAGGCATAGATCGCCTTCGCGCCCGCCCGCCCCTGACAGGGATGGCCGTCATGGATACGATGCCAGTCGCAACGACGACCCGAGGGCCAGGCGAGGCGACGCCAGACGTGTAGATGTACCACGCTCACCAAGTAGAAGGAGCTCTTACTCTCCCCCGCCGCTACCCGATCTGCCACTGCCGCCATATCACGAGAAGTCACCCTCTCGGCGACTCGGAGCCTCACCCTGTGCAATGTCGTCTCCTCCGCCGCCACCGCCGCCGCTGCCGCCGCTGCCGCTACCACCACCACCACTGCCAACTGGTGCACTGCTAGGATCCGCGTTGCACGGCCCCGACTCTTCCCTTCACTTGTCTCAATCGCTCTTGGCGATGAATACTGGGGACAAGGGTCGCATGCCGCCAAAGCCAAGCATGGAGGCTCTGTTGGCGGCCACCGCGCGAAAGAGCAGCGTGGGCAGCGTGTCGCCCAAGCCGCCTCGCTGCTACGTCGAGCGCAACGTATCCAGCACCGTTGCCAGCGCCTGCGGCGGAATCAGCACTCCAGCGACGCCGGCCACGCCCAAGCAGCGCAGTCCCGCCGACGGTATCTTGATGTACACGAGGATCAGCATGGTCGGCGAGGGCACGTATGGCAAGGTCTACAAGGCACGCAACAAGGAGACGGGTCGGATTGTCGCTCTGAAGCGGATGCGCGTCGATATGGACCGCGAGGGCTTTCCAATCACAGCTATGCGCGAGATCCGCTTACTGAAGCAGTTGCGCCATCCCAACATAACCCAGGTCCTCGACGTCGTTCCCGCGTCGGGGAACGCTATTTGCGTGGTCATGGAGTACATGGACTATGACCTGTCGGGCCTGATCAGCCACCCGCAGTGGGATCCAGAGCCAGCGCACAAAAAGTCCCTGATGCATCAGCTCCTCGAGGGACTTGACTTTATGCACACTCGCGGGATCTTGCATCGTGACATCAAGGGCTCCAATTTGCTGGTCAATCAGCAGGGCCAGGTCAAGTATGTCGACTTTGGCCTTGCGCGCTCATTCCACCATACGCGCATGCAGGAGCTGACCAACCGCGTCATTACGCTGTGGTACCGCCCGCCGGAGCTGCTGCTTGGCACGACGCTCTATGGGCCAGAGGTCGACATATGGTCGCTAGGCTGCGTGCTTTTGGAGCTGTTCACGAAAAAGCCCGCCTTCCAGGGCCAGAACGACATTGACCAGCTCGAGCAGATATTCAAGCTGCTGGGCACGCCCTCGCCCGCCATTTGGGAGTCGCTGAAGAAGCTCCCCTGGGCTTGCTACATGACGCCCAACACGCGCTACGAGAACCGCATGCGCCTGATGCTAAGCGCCAAAATGTCGGCTTGCGCAGTCGATCTGATCAGTTGGATGCTTTCTCTCGACCCTGCGGCCCGGCCCTCAGCCTCACAGTGTCTGGGCCACGGCTTCTTCACCGAGGCTCCAGCTCCCTCGCCACCAACGTCGTTCCCGGTATCCGGCGATTGGCACGAGTACGAGTCAAAGGCCGAGAAGAGAAAGCGCAAGCAGACGACTACGGCAACCGCTGCTAAGCAGCGGAGCCAAGCTCCCTAGCAACATTTAATACAAAAACAGTGCACCAAAAATTTTTTCCTTCCCCCTCTCTTCCCTTTTCGACTTTCTCGCTTTTTCTCTCTCTTGTTATTTAAGAGCTCGTCTCGCGCACATTAGCAGCACTGACAGCGACTAATTGAGGAGTTGTCCTAAGAGCAAACATGGAGGCAGACGCAGAATGGTTGGCCATATTTGAAAGATTCTTCCAGCGGGCGGGGCTCTTTCAATGCCTTCGAGCAATGCAGCTTGAGGCTGTCGTGTTTGCCTCGGCTGCGCGAAGTGACATCTACGACAATATGCTCAACCTTTCCGAGGACATACAGGCGCTGCTCTTGGCTAGACAGCAGCAGTCAGCGCCATCAGACCAGAGCATTGCTAGCGTCGACTGCAAGATGGAGCTGGACTCCGAGGAGCCCACAGCGCGAGGGCCGGATGCTCAGCCGCTCGAGGCGCTCGAGCCTATTGAGAGGCACAGTGCACGCGCTCAAGACGTGATGCAGAGCGTGATGACCAAGGAGCAGACGCTTCAGGCGATAGATGGTTTCGTCGCACGCCAGCGCAAGGAGATCGACAGCAACAACCAAGACGAGTTCTTGGTACCAGCTGGAGGACGCGATGCTACGTGTGCGCGAATTGATGCCAAGGGCACGAACTGCGGAGTCCAGATACAGCTGAATGTCGCATTCAATGACAGCGGCGCCCTAGAGCGGTCTACGGCAGCCAAGCCTGACACAGCTGGCCATAGTGGCGGCGCTCACTCGCTGCCACTCGACGGGCTTGCCGAGCGCGTTGGCAATCTAAGCGAGCATCTAAGCGTTAGATTCACTCCAGCGTCGGCGAGCATATACAACCGAGTTGCTGCCTTGGAGGACCGCTTGATGATGCTGGAGCGCGAGTTTCCGCCATGGTCAGCAGAGCACTTCAACCAGCCCGATAGGAAGTACACCCAGCCGCCGCCAGCCACGGTCTATCGGATACTTCCTGCAAGCGTTACAGCAGCGGCTCCTGAGGCCACCGCCGATGTGTCTGCCATTGCGCCCGCCCATCTGGATGTGCCAGCTCCGACACCAGTAAGCATGTCTGTGCAGTCGCGCGGAGGCAAGCGAGGCAGGCCCAGGCTGTCTGGCAGTCTCGTCAGCAAGCCCCAGCCTACGCCGAGACGCAAGAAGCACGTCGATATGAATGGTTCGCCGCTGGATCCCACTGGTAAGCCGTTGTTCCATATTTGTGGCCGCGGAGTGAACTCGTCGCTCACTCGCACGATACTGGCGCAGCTACAGTCAAAGCAGGCCCCAGCCAAGCCAAAGTCGGAATCGGGCGACTAGCGGTCCTGCTGAGCCAAGGGATGGCTCGCCAGGAGCACAACTCAGCTCACACCATATGCATTTGTCATAGTCATAGTCAAAGTCAACAAAGTAAGCTATACAACGTCTGTGACGTGGCCAACAAATGTAAGACGCTGCCCGTCTCGAGCAATGACAGGCATTCCTGCGTATAGAAAGTCGCACACTCCGTCGTCGAACCTTAGCCTAACAGTGGCCCAGCTGCCAGATCCGCTGGGTGGGTCGCTTTCGTCGTCAGTCGCCTCGTCTGTAATGGCCAGCACGTGGGCCAGTCGGTAGGTTGAGCGGATATGCACAATTACCGAGTGCATCGCCTTGAGCTCGGAGTCCAGTACAGACACCCGAGCGACAAACTCGGCAGACACTCGCTTGATGCCGTCGGTCAAGCAGTCGGCGTCGACAACCACCATGCCCTTTCTCACGGCGACGGGCTTGTGTGCCTGGATGGCTAGCGCGGCGCTAGAGTCGGCCTGGGCAGACTCGGAGGGAATTCGCAGCGCGTGAATAGAGGTGACTTCGACATCATCAAACTCTCCCGAGGCATTAGGCCCAATTACCAGCTGCCGTCCCGACTTTGGTCCGACCTCTATAGTCCCGGCCTTGACCCAGCCAGTGACGACCTTGCCGACGGTGTCTATAGAAAACACATGCTCGATGTGGAGCTCGAATGGGCTATCTCGAGTCTCTGCAACGACCTTGCCGTTGCTATTAGCGCCAGGCAGCGTGCTGGCGAAGTGCGAGTGGCGAGACTTTGCCAGTACGGCAGTAAGCTCGCTAAATCCAACTGAGCGAACGGCCGAGGTAGTGAATATCGGCACCACTGCCAAGCTCATCATGTCCATTGCCAGAGAGTCGCTGTCTGTCTCGCTGGTCACAATGCACTTGCCGCGCCCGGGAATTGCAGCATCTAGGGCGCCCAGGAGCTCATGCATCATAGCAGAGAACTGCGGCTTTATAGCCGCGTCCATCTTGGTTACCACTAGCATAAGCGGCACGCGCAGCACGGCGGCTATTCGCAAGTACTCGTGCGTAGTCGCTGTTACAGCGCCAACATCGGCAGCAAGAGCCAGGCAGAATATGTGGGGGGAGTGCCCTACTATTGCGCTAGCAGTCGTCTTCAGGTGCTTAGCATAGCCGCAAGTGTCGACAAACGTTACTACATGCCGAGATCGCTGGAAAATCTGCTCTGCGCTGCGGTTGTTGGCATAGTTCAGCACCAACCCCTCAGCGTCAAACCCGACCGTGCCCAGCGTAATGGAGCTGGTGCGCCCAGACTCTACCTCGTGGCGATGTCGCAGCAGGTTGAGCCTTGCCTTGCCGCGGCCATCGTCTGCCTCGCCATATGTCAGGCAGCCGAGCACAGTCGACTTTCCGGCGCCATGGTCGCCCAAAACAGTCACGCGTAGCTCGGTTCGCCGTACGATGTTTCGCTGAGTAATGTGCACCTCGGCGACTACTTGATTTTCCTGGTCAGTTAGTCGCCGCCGATCTATGGATGCGATGTGTACGTTGTCCAGCTGCTGGGTCATGCACTCGAGAGTTTGGATGGTGAGCTGGAACTCGACGTCGCTGATTCCCACCACTTCTCCGTCGTCATGGACGCCTACCACATATACTGCGTGACCGTTTCCCTCAGCCAGTCTCCACTGCAGCTGGGTTGCAAGGTGAGTGGTTCTAGTGTCGCATCCTGGATTGAGCTTGGTCTATGCAGGAGCGTGCTTGGAAAGACAGCAGTGTTTAGTAGAGCCAAGCAAGCAAACAACAAAAGGAGGCAACGCAGTTTCAAGAAAGTCATATAAAGCAAGCATGTGTGCGTGTCTCGTACCTTGTACTCGATATTTCCAGAGCCGTCAGACTCTGGTGGCATGTGTGTGACACCGTCGTCGAGAACTGAAATATGCTGCTTGCCGCCACACGCAGCGTCCACCGAATATATAGTGTCGCGCGTCGTCATCCTCGGATCACCGCCTCCCGATATGTGCGGACTCAAAGAATATAAGATATGGTATATGAAATGGTCCGTGCGTTAGCTCGCCTGCCAAGGGATACGTCGAGAGATGCTAGGTAGCCTCGAGAACGCGCAATAATAAAATAAAAAAGTACAGACAAATTGAACTGAATTAAGGAGAGAAAGACAGTACTGCGGCGGCCGGAGCAAAGAAGGGAAAAAAAGCGAAGCACAGCCCATTATTCTTTTTGCGACTTTTGCATGTTCTTCAAGCGACCAAGGCCTGGATCGTCGTCGTTGCCTTCATCCTTTGCCCAAACCACAACGTTTTCTTTATTCAGAGCTCGGTTTTTTTGTTTGTGTTTTTGGAGACGCAGCTCTTTCTGCTAACTCGCCCTTTTGCTAAAGGAAAAAGACCCTCTGGCTGCGGACAACTGGCGCTATTGCAATGACAGAGTCGCCTGAAGCCAGCAGCCGTAAGCGACCTCGCACTGACAGGCGGTCTCGGTACTCGGATGCGCCCAGCTCTGCGCGAGGCATGACTACTCGCTCGCGGTCACAGTCGATAGCACAGCCAGCCGCACACTCGGGACGCACGCCCGGCACGTCGGCAAGCAGTCGCAAGGCAGCGCGGACTTTGGCTGGCAGCACACCGACAAAGAGCTCGTTAGATGATGCTACAGCCAGCAGCGAGACGAGCGAGACGGAGGATGTGGGCCGCGAATGCGAAGATGCTAAAGAAAAAGAAGCAAGCCAGGACGATGTTGTGCTCACCAGCAAGCTTGTAAGCGAGCTTGCAAGCGACCAGGACATTGCCGCCAAGCTTGAGCTGGCATTCTCCGACCCATGCACACTGGCTCGCAGCTTCCCTCAGCTTGACCCGGTCTTGGCCGCCAAGTGCCCCGTCGACGTCCCGGATGTCTGCAGGATGTACGCATTTCTGTTTGCAAAGGCCTCTGACGAGGTGCTAGAGGAGTTGCGCGGACTGACTATATCGACGATATCCATGATGGACTCGGATCCTTGCGACGAACACGACAACCAGATGAACGCCATTCTCATCCTGCTCCTCAACCCCAGGATCGTGGACTATGCCCACGAGTACGGGGCCTTTGCGTTTCCCGAGCTCTGTAGTGCCATCTTGGCCCTAGCGCCCGCGCAAAGAGCGGCCCTGATGCAATGCTTTGCATCTGCTAGCGGTGCTGCCTCGGCCGGAACCCCAGGGCTTGTGGCAGCGTTCCCTGCCGCCTCTTTGAATACGCTTGGGAGCGGGGCGTTGGTTGGTGCGGATAGCGAAGACATCGCACCATTCTGGCACTACATTCGCATATTTCAGTCGTACGTCACTCGCGAAACCAACAGAGCGGCACGGCGACCCGCGACTACGTCTGGCAGCGGCGAGGCAGCGCTGCAAAAAGTCGGCTTGCATCTCCTAAACGCTTGCTCTTTGCCCGTGGTTGCGCAGTGTCTGACGCTGATGAACAGCTACAACAACACGCACAAGCTTGTTCCCTATTCGGCGTTCTATAACGACGCTGTCAATGAGCATATCGACATCAAGGAGGACGTGCCTCGCTTCCGCATGCCCGAGAGCATATCGTTTTGCAGCTACCCGTTTCTTCTCTCGCCAACTACAAAGAGCGAGATTATCCGCATCGAGAGCGTCATTCTGATGCGCACGGAGCTCCAAGACTCGTTCTTCAGGGCCATGTTCTCTGGCGTGACTTGTCCGTATCTAGTGCTCGAAGTTAGGCGCGACAGCCTGGTGCGCGACACGTTGTACCAGCTGGATCTGAAGCTGAGCCAGGATCTGCGCAAGCAGCTCAAAGTCAGGTTTGTGGGCGAGGAGGGCGTTGATGAGGGCGGAGTTCAAAAGGAGTTTTTCCAGCTCATCGTCCGCGATGTCTTTTCGTCAAAGTACGGCATCTTCAAGGCCAACGACGAGTCGCAGTACCACTGGTTCATCCCGCAGGCCAACCCGACACCCGATGCGCTGGAAGAGATGCGCCTCACCGGGCAGCTCATTGGCCTGGCGGTGTACAATGCGGTTATCTTGGACATACACCTTCCGCCGGCGCTGTACAAGAAGCTGCTTGGGATGCAGGTTGATCGAGAGGACCTGAGGGAGGTTGACCCGGCGCTCCACCATGGACTGACCCAGTTAAAGCTTTTGTCGGCCGAGGAGCTCGAGTATTTGGAGCGCACATTTGAAGTAGAGTACGACGACATGGGCCAGCTCCGCACTCACGAGCTGATTCCCGACGGCGCAAACACTATGCTGACCGTCGACAATCGAGAGCTGTTTATCGACAAGTATGTGGACTTTATATTCAACTCGTCGTGCGCAAGGCAGTTTGCCGAGTTTAAGGCGGGATTCGATCGGATCTGCAGCATGTCCTACGTCCGGTTCATGCGGCCGCAAGAGCTGGAGCTCCTCGTGTGCGGCTGCTCAGACTTGGACTTTGGCGCGCTGGAGGGGTCGACAATCTACGATGGCGGCTACTCAAATGATTCGCAGGTCATCCAGCACTTTTGGAGAGTCGTTGGCGAATTTTCTGACGAGCTCAAGCGCAAGCTGCTATTTTTTGCAACTAGCAGCGACCGAGTGCCCATCGGCGGGCTGAGCAAGCTGCACTTTGTCATTGCGAAAAACGGCGGGGACTCTGACCGCCTGCCTACCTCTCACACTTGCTTTAACGTGCTGCTTCTGCCCGAGTACGCGACAATCGACAAGCTGCGCGAGCGCTTACTGACTGCGATTCACAACTCTGAGGGCTTTGGGATGATTTAGAGGCGGGGAAAAGGGGGAGGCAGGGCCAGCCCACCTCTCTCTCTCTCTACTTGAGCTACTATGCCGCGCGTGTCTTGTCTGTGGTCCCCGCACTAAGCCGAGCCATGCTGGCTGAGCGTGGCAGGCACAAGGCGCGCCAACGCGCTGGTAGAAACTCAGCGCTGCTGTGAGACATGCGCCACACGGCACATTTCACTCTCGCCTAAAAGCGTGTTCGTATCTGCAACTAACGCCGCACTAGCAGGCCGTTGCTGTAATGGATGCTGGTGTTCCCCTTGTTAATTTGCCATATAGGCGGCCAAATATCCCCTCTACTTTTTGCCTCGAGTCTATGCATCTATTCTTCATCATTTAGCACCAAGTATCCTATTCTCTGCACTACTATATTGTACTTGCATTGCTACTACTAGAAACTATACGCTTGCTACCACCAGCTGTACACAAAATACGATACATCCTCACTCACACCACAAGCACACACACGTACATATTTGCCCTATTTTCCATGCTATTTATTAGTAGCAAGGCGCTGTCGAGCTGCGCTGTGCTCCTCGCCTTTGCTGGCCACCCAGCTAGCGCCAAGTGGTCTCTCACTCTGGCGCCGGCCGACGAGCGCGCCCACGCTTGCCAGGATCAAATCAGCTTCTGCTACAACACCTGCAAATCGGTTGCCAACACGGCGACAAACTTTTGCAACATGCGTACGATGGGCTGGAACTGCGCGTGCGCCAGTGGAGCAGGCGAGAGAAAGGTCCGCCACTATGAGTGGCCAGTCGCCGTGGCCGAGTGTCGCGTGTCTCTCGCCACATGCAATGCAGTCTGCGCAGACAAGTCCAACGGCAACGAAAGGGTGGCGTGCTACACCAGCTGCACGACAGACTACCTGTGCAACACGGTCGAGGCGCCTGTAAGCAACCTGCGCGTTCAGACCATCAACGAGAAGCCTGCCGGATATATCCCGCCGACTGACGACAGGGACATTGATATGCCGGTTGGCATGAAGTTTGGCTCGGGCGCTTCTGAGCAAGACAGCGGCAGTAAGAGGCAGCAGAAGCTGGCTGACCCAGGACTCCTGCCCAAGATTGTGCCCAGAGATGACGACGACGCAGCGGACGCAGCAAAGGCCGGCGGCGGCAAGGGCTTGGGCAGCGGTCCGATCAAGGGTGCGGCGGATGGCGCTGGCGGCCGGGGGCTGAAGCCCGGCTTTGGCTCCGGCTTTGGAGTTGGCGCTGCGCCATCTTCGTCCGTTGGCAAGGCTCGGCAGGTGCTTGCTGGAGGCTTGGTTGCCAGCTATATGGCTGCCATTGCGCTAGTCGCGACGACCCTTGTGTAGCAAAAGTAGAATTATAAAGTATTTCACCTGTTTACTAGACACGACAGTTTCTTTGAGATAGGCTGGGGAAAACAAAAGAAAGAGCAAAGAGGCTTCATAGCAAAAAAAGAACTCTGGCTGCAACGCGACTTAGTATGCGCCGCCGTCAACGTCGTCATCTCCAGGGGAGTCCAAGCCGACCTCTTCGTAGTCCTTCTCCAGGGCGGCCAGGTCCTCGCGAGCCTCAGAGAACTCGCCCTCCTCCATGCCCTCACCGACGTACCAGTGGACGAAGGCACGCTTGGCGTACATCAGGTCGAACTTGTGGTCCAGACGCGACCAGGCCTCGGCAATGGCGGTGGTGTTGCTGAGCAGGCAGACGGCGCGGTCGACCTTGGCAAGGTCGCCATCGGGCACGCAGTGCGGGGCCTGCTTGTTGATGCCGAGCTTGAAGCCGGTGGGGCACCAGTCGACAAAGGAGATGGTCTTCTTGGTCTTGAGGTTGGCGATGACGGCATTGGCCTCCTTGGGCGTGACGTCGCCGCGGTACAAAAGGCAGCACGCCATGTACTTGCCGTTGCGAGGATCGCACTTGACCATCTGGTTTCCGGGCTCGAAGCAAGCGGTGGTGATCTCGGACACGGTCATGGACTCGTGCTGCGACTTGATGGTCGAGGTGATGGGGGCGTAGGTCACCAGAGGGAAGTGGATGCGAGGGTAGGGCACCAGGTTGGTCTGGAACTCGGTCAGGTCGACGTTGAGCGAGCCCTGGAAGCGCAGAGAGGCGGTGATCGACGAGACGATCTGAGCAATGAGGCGGTTGAGGTTGCTGAATGTGGGGCGGGCAATGCCAAGGTTGCGGTGGCAGATGTCGTAGATGGCCTCGTTGTCGACCATGAACGAGCAGTCAGCGTGCTCGAGGGTGGTGTGGGTGGTCAGGATCGAGTTGTAGGGCTCGACGACGGCGTTGGCGACCTTGGGGGCAGGGTACACGGTGAACTCGAGCTTTGACTTTTTGCCGTAGTCAACGGACAGGCGCTCAAGCAGCAGAGCACCAAAGCCAGAGCCAGTTCCGCCACCGAACGAGTGGAAAACCAAGAAGCCCTGCAGGCCCTCGCACTTGTCAGCCAGCTTGCGGACCTGATCAAGGGTGCGGTCGATGTGCTCCTTGCCGACGGTGTAGTGGCCGCGAGCGTAGTTGTTGGCGGCGTCCTCCTTGCCGGTGATGAGCTGGCCGGGGTTGTAGAGGTCGCGGTACTTTCCGTTGCGAACCTCGTCAATGACGGTCGGCTCAAGATCGACAAAGATGGTGCGAGGGACGCGCTTGCCGTTGTTGGCCTCGTAGAAGAAGGTCGAGTACGAGTCGTCAGAGCCGGCGGGGACGTTGGGGTTGATGAAGCCATCGGGGTTGATGCCGTGCTCCAGGCAGTACAGCTCCCAGCAGGCGTTACCAATCTGGACACCAGCCTGTCCAACGTGGATGGAGATGACCTCGCGCATTTTAAATTGCTATGGCTATTTTTTAGTTTGGCTACAAGCAGGGGGAAATTTAGAAAAGGAAAAGGGCAAGATGTGACCAGCCACTCCAAAGAAAAACTTGGATTAGAATAAAGAGCTTGCAACAAAAAGTATATAGCACGAGAAAAAGAAAAATAAAGGGCAGAAGAGAGAAGGGGATTCTTTATGTCAACAAACCGAGAGGGGGGAACAGGTTGGCTCGGACCAAACATGAAAATCGAGCGAGCGAGCGCCAATGATAGGCAAAGCGGCCAGCGAATGGGCAGGCGGCTCGGCGAAGCAGGAGGAGCAAAACAAAAACAAAGCGGCCAAATGGGAACGCGGCGCAGAAAATAAAATAGTCACGTTTGTTGCGGCTACTGCTTTTTTGGAAAGTAGCAAGAGGAAGAGCCCATCGTCCGCCACAGCCACCAGATAAGATACACGACAACATCGCATGGGCCAGCGCAATAGTGGGCAAGGAGCGAAAAAAAAGATGAGCGAGGGAAAGTGGTGGCTGTGTAGGTGCTAGTGGTCGAATGAAGGAGATTGCCGGCTGATTTGCAGCAATGTTAAAGCGACACAACGTGTGGTTGCCTTTGATGCCGCCAAGTGAGAAAGGGAAAACACGTACCTACCAAATAAGAGTAGAGATTAAGTTGTAAATGCCAAATTTGCAAACGGCAAAGTCAAGAGCGGGTCGTGACGAGCGGAACTGTGTACCAGCCAGCTCACCAAGCTCCGGCGGATGCACGTAATGCACCGTCCCGATCAGATCACGATTGATTGGTAGATCACACTTAATCAATTAGACCGCCCTACAGTTGATCTGTCTGTGTCAGGTGACACAGACATTGGCAAAATTTTGCCATCAGAGAAAAAAAATTGGCAGTGCGATTAAAAGGCGGGGCAGGCACACCAAAAAGCTCTTGGTTTCCTTCTCTTTCAACTATTTCAGCTTTTTAAATACTTTGAAATCGCCCAAAACCTAGCAATGTCCACGTAAGTATTCTTTGTTACACCAAGCAACAGCAAAAGAGGGGGAGATCCAGTCCCAGACCCGTCTCTGCTGGGCGTGTGTCCTGCTACGCAGGCGCAGCTCTTGCGGCGGGTCTGCCGACAAGCGGAATCAATATCTGGACGGCACAGCCTCTCAGATTCCAGAGCGGGTGTACTTGGCAGGCAAGGCGTGTAAATGGCGGCTACTGCGCTTGTTCAGCTCTGGCTGGGGGAGGCTGTTTGCGCCCCAGTAGACAGTGCCAATGGCAGGATTTTTATTTTACTTTAAATTCCCTGTCGTTGGCGGTTGTCGGTTTTGTGCGTCGGTACTCTTGCGAGGCGGAGCGTGTGTTCTAGGCGCATCTACGAGGTGTTAAGATGCGCCTATGATGCATGGCTCGCTCGCAAACATCGCAGTTGTGAACTTGCTTCACGATTGAGATGGTCAATGAGTAACCGACGCTTGTTGTGACTAACTTGTAATGTATATATATATACACTTTGCCATTCAATAGCACCAAGGTTCTTGCCCCCGAGACTGTCCTCAAGCAGCGCAAGCACGCTGAGAAGACCGCCACTGAGAAGGCCGCCGCGGCTGCTGCGTCCAAGAAGGTATGTCGCTCGTCAGCAGTTTTATATGGCTTGCACTTGGCATTTGGCGTGTCTGTGGTGATGATATTCAATCAGTAATTGAGGGGGTTTACAACCCCTATGAATGTGCTAAACATTTAACCATCTTTCGGGACTGAGCACATACGCACAATGACTGCTTGCGACCAAGCACCTTGTACTTTAAAACGACATGCGCTAACAGCTGCGTGTTTATATATATATTTTGGTGGACATAGGAGCGCAAGCAGAAGCGCCAGGTCATCTTCAAGCGCGCCGAGCAGTACGTCAAGGAGTACCGCCAGCTGGAGCGCTCGGAGATCCGCCTCCGCCGCCAGGCCAAGCAGACCGGCAACTTCTTTGTCCCTGCCCAGGCCAAGCTCGCGTTTGTCATCCGTACCAAGGGTATCAACAAGATCGCGCCCAAGCCCCGCAAGGTGCTCCAGCTCCTGCGCCTGCTGCAGATCAACAACGGCGTGTTCATCCGCCTGACCTACGCCACGACGCAGATGCTCCAGATCATCACCCCGTACGCGGCGTGGGGCACGCCCAACCTGAAGTCGGTCAAGGAGCTGATCTACAAGCGCGGATACGCCAAGGTCAACAAACAGCGCCTGCCGATCTCGGACAACCGCATCATCGAGGAGAACCTCGGCAAGTACGGCATCATCTGCATTGAGGACCTCGTGCACGAGATCTTCACTGTGGGCCCCAACTTCAAGGCCGCCAACAACTTTTTGTGGGCGTTCAAGCTGTCGAACCCCACCGGCGGCTGGTCGGGCCGCAAGGTGCGCCACTTCATCGAGGGCGGCGACAGCGGCAACCGCGAGGACAAGATCAACGCGCTGATCCGGCGCATGAACTAGGCGATTTGTTTGGGAGGATCGGTGTAAATGATCTAGCTGAATAAATGGACCTTTTTTTGAGACTTGATTACCGAACATGAATCCGTGTAAATGATTTCGCGAGGTTTATCTACTTGTGTTTTTTGAACACGAGCGAGGCGTTTGTGCCGCCAAAGCCAAACGAGTTGGTCAGCGCGGCGTCGATCGTGCGCTCCTGCGCAGTGTGCGGCACGTAGTTCAGGTCAAAGCCAGCGGCTGTGTCGGCGCAGTCCAGGTTGATCGTTGGCGGCGCTACGTCGCGCGCGACAGCCAGCACGGCAAAGACGGCCTCGACGGCGCCGGCGGCACCCAGCAGGTGGCCGGTGGCGCCCTTGGTCGACGACACGGCCGGCGTGGAGTCAAAGACAGCCTTGATGGCGCAGTTCTCGGCGGCGTCGCCCAGCGGCGTTGACGTGGCGTGGGCGTTGACGTAGGCCACGGCGTCGGCGGCGAGCTGCGCGGTCTGCAGCGCGCGGCGCATGGCCCGCTGGGCGCCGGCGCCGTCGGGCGGGGGCGCGGTGATGTGGACGGCGTCAGCGGACAGCCCGTACCCGCACACCTCGGCGTAGATGCGCGCGCGCCGGCGCCGTGCGTGCTCGAGCTCCTCCAGCACCAGCGCAGCGGCGCCCTCGCCGATGACGAAGCCGGCGCGGCGGCTGTCGAAGGGCCGCGATGCAGCGGCGGGGCAGTCGTTGAAGCCCAGCGCCAGCGCGCGCATGCGCGCAAAGCCTGCCACGGCCAGCGGGTGCAGCGGCGCCTCGGACGCGCCGGCCAGCATGACGTCGGCGTCGCCGTAGCGGATGAAGCGCATGGCGTCGCCGACCGCGTGCGCGCCGGTGGTGCAGGCCGTCGACACCGTGTGATTGGGCCCGCCGAAGCCGTGGCGGATGCTGATGGCGCCGGCCGCCATGTTGCCCAGAACGCGCGGCACGAACAGCGCGCTGAGCCGCCGCAGCCCGCCCGTTTGCAGCGCTTCGTGGCCGGCGCCGATGTCGTCGAGCGCGCCGATGCCTGTGCCGAAGCACACGCCCGTCCGCTCGCGCTGCGCGTCCGCCGGCGCCGCCCACCCGGCGTCGTCCAGCGCCTGCTGCGCCGCGCACACGCCGAACTGCGTGAACGTCGCCATGCGCGCCGCGTCGCCGGGCTTCAGCCACTCGGCCGCATCGAACGCGCCACACGCGCGCCCGCCGGCGCGCGGCACCACGCCCGCCACCTGCGACGGCAGCGCGTCGAACCCGCGCCCGGGGAAGCAGCGCACCAGCGACTGCACGCCCGACGCGCCCTCGATCAGCCGGTGCCATGCGTGCTCCACGCCGACGCCGAGCGGCGACACGATGCCCAGCCCGGTGACGACGACTCTTCGGGCGGCCATGGTTCGGAATGCGTACGGTAAATAGGGCTGAAAAAAAAAAAAAAAAAAACGGAGCGGAGTCAAGATGCTAATCATAAACTAATATTACTAGTCACATACAAATTCTAATCATTATCAATGCTAGTCACATACAAATGCTAAGCATCACAAATGGTCTTCCCCTCGCCGCCGCGCCTTGCGGTCGGACTGCCGCTGCTTGCTCTCCCTGTTCCGCGCCCTCTCCGCCCTCTTGAGGCCCTCGACGCGCATGACCGTCTCCGGGTCGGGCTCCTTTGGCAGCTCTGCCGCGCGGCACACCGACGCCCACAGCCGATCTAGGCAGTCCTCGATGTTGTCCTTCTGTGACCTGGTCTTTTCCGACGTGAGCAGGTACTCGCCCTTGCTGTTGATGCGCTTGCTGTCGAGCTGGAGCAGCCGCCTGCGCACGTAGTCCGGCAGCCATGCCTGCGCACTGATCCCAAACCGCATGTACACCTTGGTGTTCACCTTGTTGACGTTCTGCCCGCCAGCTCCGCCGCTGCGGTGAAACGTCGTCGTAAATGTCTTGTGCGGGATGTCCGAGCGCTTGAACGCCGCCTGGAACCGCCGCACCTCCTCGGCGTCCTCTGGCGCTATGTCGTTGGAGCCAGCTGACGACGAGGAGGAGGAGCAGTAGTAGTAGTACACGTTCTTGGGTCTCGCAAAAAACGCGCAGCAGCTGCCGCGTCTGAGTGCACTAACTGCCAGCAGCATAGCCAAATAAAAAAAAAAAAAAAATTAATTGCCAGCAATTTACTTTTTCTCTCCTTTTTCTGCCGCGCATGCCGCCTGGCGCATGTCCAAGTATGGGTGCTCGGCCGCCCAGCCAATCGCCGCTTGCCGAGTCAACGTCACGTGGAACCAGGCTTTGCCCAGCCATTCGCCAGGCGCGTCGTCATGCGCCCAGCAAAAGGAGAAAATAAAAAATAAAATAAAAAATTGCCAGCGCTGCCTGCTATGCACCCCCGATTGCAGTCGCTTGTTTCAACGCCAGGGCAGTAGGCACAAGGAACCGCTTTATTCTATTTTATTTTTCTGCTCGGCAGCATCTTTACTTCTCTCGCTCTTCTTTTTTGTAATTATTATTATTCTCTTTATCGCCACATTTCTTGTTCGTTACGCAGTCTAACCACCAGACACTAGGTACGCTCTAGGAATTTGGAATCCAGAGGCCAATTCGCCCCAGATGGCCACATTGCGTGTGGATTGAGCTCAGAGGACTCGTTTGACTAAACACTCTCAATTCATATTCTCTTTCTGTCTCTCTATCTCTCTATCTCCCTTATCCACGTAGCTACTATTATCGAAAATGGGCATGACAATTTCGTCCCTGATGGACAGGATGTTTGGAAAGAAGGAGATGCGCATTCTCATGGTCGGACTGGACGCTGCTGGCAAGACCACCATCTTGTACAAGCTCAAGCTGGGTGAGATTGTCACCACCATCCCCACCATCGGCTTCAACGTCGAGACTGTCGAATACAAGAACATCAGCTTTACCGTGTGGGACGTTGGAGGCCAGGACAAGATCCGCCCCCTCTGGCGCCATTACTTCCAGAACACTCAGGGCATCATCTTTGTTGTCGACAGCAACGATCGCGATCGCATTTCCGAGGCTCGTGAGGAGCTCCAGCGCATGCTCAGCGAGGACGAGCTGCGCGACGCCCACCTGCTGGTCTTTGCCAACAAGCAGGACCTGCCCAACGCCATGAACGCCGCCGAGATCACAGAGAAGCTGGGCCTGCAGGCCATCAAGAACTTCAAGTGGTACATCCAGGCAACCTGTGCCACCTCTGGCGACGGCCTCTATGAGGGTCTGGAGTGGCTCAGCAACTCTGTCAAAAAGCCATGATTAAGCAATATTTTCTTTCTTTTTTTCTATCTATCTCTTTAGTTGGTGGTGGTGGCAAGTGGCTTGCCGCTGCTGTTGCTGC
The DNA here is from genome assembly GCA_027578595.1 of Coemansia sp. RSA 1836. Classification (NCBI taxonomy): domain Eukaryota; kingdom Fungi; phylum Kickxellomycota; class Kickxellomycetes; order Kickxellales; family Kickxellaceae; genus Coemansia; species Coemansia sp. RSA 1836. The sequence continues at coordinate 112,485 of JANBTD010000002.1, read as the reverse complement.
TACCACGTATCACAATTATATTTCGAACCTGCTCTTACGGTAATGCTACATCGACTTGGCCCTGCAGCATGGCGCCGTCTGAGCCCGCTGCCTGCCACGCGCAAGGGTCGTCTGGGAGCGCCGCATGTCACGCAAGCTGCCGCTTTCTCCCAGCATCTCCTCCTTCCCTTCCAGGCCAGCAATTACTTTTCTTTAAATTCCCGCAATTTCTCCACAAATACTATGAGCACAGCGCACGAGCTAGACAGAGTCGACATCGAGTCGTATGTCATCCCCGGCGGCACGGTCTACGAGCGCTTCTTCGAGTGCCCGCTCGACTACTCGCAGCCTGAGAGCGGCCAGACGGTGCGCGTGTTTGTGCGCCACATCGTGCCTCTGGGCAAGGAGAGCCAGGTGCGCGAGCTCCCATTCATGCTCTATCTCCAGGGCGGCCCTGGGTTTGGGTGCCGGTTTCCTGGGTCGGTCAAGGGCGGCTGGCACAGCACGGCAATCAGCGAGGGGTACCAGATCTTGCTCATGGACCAGCGAGGCACGGGCCTGTCCTCGCCCATCAGCGCCGCCAGCCTCGACGCGCGCTTTGGCTCTACTGCAGAGAAGGTCGAGTATGTCAGCCGCTTCCGCGCGGACAGCATTGTGCGCGACTGCGAGCACATCCGCAAGATCCTCTGCCAGGGCCGCGCAGACAAGGACAGCAAGCTCGCGCTGCTGGGCCAGTCGTTCGGCGGGTTCTGTATAACGACGTACTTGTCGCTGTTCCCAGCGAGCGTCTCCAAGGCGTTTATCACCGGAGGCATTCCGCCGCTGGTCGATGGCCCCGACGCCGTCTACCAGGCCACCTACGCGCGCATGCTGTCGCGCAACAAGCAGTACTACGAAAGGTTCCCGCGCGACGTCGCGCGCGTGCGCTCCATCATGGAGCATCTAAACGCAGTCGACGTGGTGCTTCCCGATGGCGGCCGCCTCTCGCCGCGCCGCTTCCAGCAGCTGGGCATCAGCTTTGGCTTTACGGGCGGCTTTGACAGCGTGCACCAACTGGTATTCCAGGCTGCCAGCGACCTCGAGACGCTGGGCAAGCTCTCGGCCTCCGCCCTGGCCGCCATTTCCAGCAGCCAAGGGTTTGACGCCAACCCGCTATACTGCATCATGCACGAGGCCATCTACTGCCAGAAGGGCACTCCGAGCCTGTGGTCTGCGCACCGCGTACGCGAGACCTGCTTCGCCGCAGAGTTTGAGCACTCGTGGGACCGCATTGCCGCTCGCAGCGACGAAAGCAGCAGCCTGCCCGTGTACTTTACGGGCGAGAGCGTGTACCCGTGGATGCTGGATGACTATGCCGAGCTGCGCAAGCTCAAGGAAGTCGCGCAGGGACTGGCCGAGTACACTGGCTGGGGCCAATTGTACGACGCTAACGTCCTGGCGAAAAACACTGTGCCTGTTGCTGGAGTCAGCTACTACAACGACATGTTTGTCGACTTTAATCTCAGCGAGCAGACCGCGAATGCCGTCAAGGGGCTCCGCCAGTGGGTCACCAATGAGTACCACCACAACGGGCTTCGCGCCGACTCTCGCGTCATGACTTATTTGGTGAGCCTGCTCCGCGGCGACATTACGGATCTTTGATAACTTGTTTTGTGTATATCATTGTCTAGTTGATAGCAGAATGGCCTGGTACATATAGCAGCGTAGTTAAATGTGTCCTTGGCTTACCGCCAAGGCGTACGCAATCAACTGCTGGATGCGGTCGGTGAACGGGTCTGCATTTGCCTGCGCCGGGTAAGGCAGATCCACTGGCTGCTGGACAAGCGGCGCTCCTGAAGCAGCTCCGCCGGGCTGGATAGGGGCAGCCCAGGCCTGCGGTGGTGATGGCTGCTGCTGCTGCTGCTGCTGCCACATTGGCCCAGCATTCGGTGGCATTGGTGGATGCGGCGCTCCTTCTGCAACTGGCAGAGGCTTGCCTCCAGCGTGGTGGCGATGGCTGTTCTCAGAATTGTTGATAATGACCGTCACTGGCGCATTGATTATAGGCATAATGTCGTTGTTGTTGCCGCTGACAGCCGTTCCGGTGTTTCCAGTCATCTGTGTGTCGTCGGGATACTCGATATTCGTCGTGGAGTTGTTGGCGCTGTCGTCAATCTGCGTGAGTGTGTTTCCAGCAAGATTGTTGGTAGTGTCGGATGTCAGTGCCGCTGCAGTATCTAAAGTGTCTGCGGCTAGTGGTGGGTACAACTGCGTACCATCAGCAACGACAGCCTCAGGCGCAATGTCAGCCGCCAGTTCGCCAAGCATATCTAGCTGGCGCTTGTCGATGTGCGGGCAGGGAGCACTGTGAGCGACAAGAGCCAGTATGGCGGCTAGCGCCATGACAGCAAGGTGGCGGCGCATCTAACTACCTAGTAGTATATAGCGTATTGCGATGGCGCTGAAAATAAGAAGAAAAATGGGGGAGATGTGCTTGTGCGAGTTATACCGCCTTTAATGACCTACCGGCAGCGAGAATATGTAATAAAAAGCAGATATGGAGTATTGCGGCTGGGAACAGGGAGGGAGGGAAGGAGAGGTGCTTAGCGCTACCAAGCAAAAGCGTACAAAGTGGAGGAAGGAAAGAGGGCGTAAGGAGATGTTAAAGAGGGCTGTCGTAAAAAAGATATAGAGGAATATAAACAAGACTGGAAGCCAGTACCCGAAAAAGAAGAAAAACCTGGACGCTTTCGCTCAGCCGCAGCTGGTCCTCGCCGCCCCCTCCCTCTCTTACATTTTGCGCCCTAACTAGCTAGAAGCGGGAGAGCCGGTCTGGATTCCTGCCAACCAAAGGGGAGGGGGGAGGGAGGAGCTGGTGCAAGAGCCAACCGCATTTGGACTACTACTTGCAAGCTCAATTGTTTGCGGTGGCTGAATCAGTTAAATGAAGGAATGTTGTACAATTGATAGCTGGCTTTATTGTTGTTTACTGAAATGTGGGCTTCTAGCCTAGCTTGAGGGAACAACAAACCAGCAGCCGTTGCTTGGACACACATATACGCTCCCCTCCCCTCTCCCTCCCCCTATTGACCATGAAGTACCCAGGAAATGCCATGGAGTTGCGCATTTTTATTATTTTATTTTATTTTTTTCCTGTCCCATAGCCGCATCGCAACTCGTTTCGATCGAGCAAACTATGCATACGCCGCCGAGTTTGGCGCTGATTGTCGGGGTATGTTCTCTGTAAATTACGCTTATTTTGTCGCCCTCACGCATACATACATACACGCATAGATTATTTGTATCTATTATATTGCCCGGCGGCCGTTGAATTGGACGCAGTCAGTTAGCCAGCTAGTCAGTCGGCCAAAATGCGGAAAAAGGACAAGACCAAGTTTCCCGTGGTAAGTACAGTACACACGTCCACGAACGCGTGCTAAAGCCGCCACCCGGCCGTTGCTACGCCACGCCCCCTGCAGCCAAAAGCAGCACCTGGGACTGCCTGGCGCAGCGTAGTGAACGCCGAAGAGAGCAGGCGCCACTCATTAAACCTATCACACGCTGTGGCGAGATGTAGGCGCGTATCAAAAAGATCATGCAGATGGACGAAGAGGTCGGCAAGATGGCGCAGGCAACACCGGTCCTGATCTCAAAGTCGCTGGAGCTGTTCATGCAGTCGATAGTCGACGATGTCTGCCGGCACGCGCGCGCGTGCAACTCGCGCAAGGTCATGCCCACGCACCTGAAGCGCTGCGTGGAGAGCACAGAGTGCTACGACTTTTTGAAGGACGTCGTAGAGGCGGTCGTCGATGACGGCGACGGCGGCGGCCCCGAGGCGTGCGCCGCCAGGGTCGCCGAGCTGGAGCGGCTGGAGGGCGAGGAGGCCGCCTGCAAAGGCGAGGCGCTGGGCGGCGGCGGCGGCGGCGCACCGCTGTCGATGATCCTGGACGCCCCGCCAGAGGCCATGTCCGCCGACAACGGCAGCTGCCCGACGTCGGAGGACGGCGAGGACGACACCCAGGACCTGTCGTACAACCCCAAGGCCACGGCCGCCCGCGGGCGCGGCAAGGCCCGCGGCAGAGGAGGCCGCGGCAGGGGCCAGGGGCGCGGCCGTCCGCGGCTGAGCGCCGCCTCCGACGCCAGCTCCGACTAGCGTGCGCGCAAGCACCAGTGGGCCCGAGGGCCCGGTGAATCCCTTTTTGTTTACTTTATTTTATTGACTTTTTCCATTCAAAAGCACGCCGCAGCTGGCAGGGGGCGGGTCTACTAGGGTCCACGGCCTGCCTCTGGCGGCGGCGTTGTGGTTTGCGGAGCTCCTGCTGCTGCCGCATCGGAGCTGGCTGCAGATGTCGGGCGCGGCTGGTGAGGCGCGTCAGGAACCGGGCCTGGCTGGGGGTCGGGAGGCGCCTGGCCTGCATTGGCTACGCGCCAGTTGCCCATCAGCCTTCCAAACAGCCCGACGCGCTGTGCTGGCTCCGGCTCTTGCGCTGGCGCTTGGTTGTCTGCTTCAGGGCGATGGCGGCGGGGCGCGGCATCAAGGGGGCCAGCGTGGATCACCAGCCCTGGCATAAGAGCTGGCCCGCCCAGGCCCAGCAGCGGAGGCATGAGCTCGTCGTTGGGCAAGTCAGCAAACTCGGCTTCTCTGTCGTCGTGGTCCTGATCAGCAAACTGGTGCTCCAGCTGCATGTGCTCAACCAGCTCAAAGGGCTGCACGGGGTGCCCATGCGGATGCCCAAACAGAGCGGGATGCAGGTCTTCTAGCTCCAGGTCCGGCGCGATCCTGCGGATGCGGATGGAGGATGTGGATGTACGGGGAGCAAACGTCTCGGTGGGCCCGCTGCGAACTCGCTCTTCGCATACCTGGATTGGATAATATGTTACCAGGCGGTTCAGGGCGCTGGTCAGCTCGCGCGCGCCAGTATCGTTTGCCACGTCCTCAAGGTAGCAGATGGTGGCCATGTCTGGGTAGCTGACCGTGTCTTGATACTTGAACGCAGGACCAGCAGCATCGTCGCCGAACGCTTCGGCAGCAGCAGCAGCACTCTGTGTAGTCGCTGTCAGCGCCTCTTGGAATATGCGCGCCTGGCATAGCTGGTGCAATCGCAGGATGGACAGCCGCGAGGACACATTTAGCAAAGTGACCCAGTCGTCCATGTCCATGTCGTTTTCGCAGGGAACTCGCCCTACGTACAAGTAGTTGACTGCCAAGCGCACCGCACCGTAGGGCATGTTGTCCAGGTCCACTTGCTTGGCAGTCGACTCTGTCATGGCCGAGGCCAGCAGTGCAGCAAAGTACTCGCTGCCTGCCGCCAATACTCGCTCGTGCGCTCGAATGGGCGGCTGCAGGCTGCCCACAGTGTTGTCGGGGTCGTTCACGCGAATGGTAAAGTCGCAGGCATTGTCGTCTATCATGGGCGGCAGCCCTGCCGAGACGCGCACTGAGGCCAGTGCATCCCTGAGCTCCGTCGGGGCCGCGCCGACCGAGATGTCGTCCTGAAGCTTGATGCGAAAGTCCAGGCCGCACCGCGCCAAGGCATCCTCACCCTCTGAGATCCGTCCGCCAACGGGCCGATTCAAGACCTGGCGCGCAATCTGCGCCTTTTGCCATCTATTCTCGCCCTCCGTTGCTGGGAAAAACGCCGCCGCAATCTCAAAGCCGTACTCGCCCTTGACATACTCCGACAAGTCGGCGGCAAGGGCGGGAACCGAGTGCGCAATGTAGGCATTGTGCTCGTCAGGCTGAGCTGCGTACACCAGTATCTCGCCGCGATGCCTCTCAATGATGGTCGCACGGCGCTGAAGACCCGTGCCATCGTCGCTGGGCGATGCCTTCCGGCCAGAGATCTCCGGGAAGCACTGCGCCTCGTCTGCCGTCAAGATATAGACTGGGATGCGCTTGAAGTGAAGCTGAGACAGCGGGCGGATGTACCACTGGATGCTGGCGCTCTGTGAGAATACCGAGAACCCCAGCACGGCGTGAAACGTCTTTATGACGCGCCTCGACTCTACATAGTTAAACCGCCATACTGCCAGGGACTGCGTGTTGGGCCCCTGGTTGTTTGGCGCCAAGTACACCATCCCCCAGTCTGGCTCTACCTTGCGGAAGATGCTGCGCATATTGAGCACGCCCCTGTTCCAGCCCTTGATAAACGGCAGCAAAAGCCCGTTCTCGTAGTACTCGTCGTCTGCCGAGCTGTACGAGATGCGGCTGTCCCACTGGCTAGCAGCGGCGGCGTTCGAGAGAGCAGACTCTGGAAAGTAGCGCTTCAACCTGTTGGAGATGGGCGTTGTGCAATCATGTAGTGGGCGCCAAAAGTTGAAGTATCCGCACGGCAATGGTACGCTTACTTCCGCCTTGGCGGCCCGCTGCTGCTGCACGGCGGGTCCTCCAGAGCCGTCAGCAATGGCGACAGAAGGCTCGTATAGACTGACTTCGTTTGGGTGGTACATTGGCGCATGGTAGCGCGGCGTAAGGCCGCCAAAGTCCGTAACGCTTTCGCGCGGCCTATCCAGCAGCGGCAGTGCGCGCGGCTCTTCTGCGCGTGCGCTCTGGCTAGTCGAACTCATAGTATCTGACAAGAAGAATAATAATAAGAAGAAAGGTCGATATCCAAGAGCAATAAATATTATAATAAAGCAGAAAGAAAGGGAAAAAACCAATTTTGTGCAAAGAAGAGAAGGCACAGTCTGGACACAACATTGCATGAGTGCCAAGAGTACAAGTGTCCGCAGCTCTGCTGTGCCTTTGATTTGTGGCATGTGATGACGTCTTACTGTAGCTGTCCACGCACCCGAAAAAAATAATAATAATAATAATAATAATAAGCCAGAGGCCACGGCCGGCGCCTTTACAAGGCCAGCACCGCACTCGCTGGGTCAGCGGACGGAGGAGCTGTAACTACGGGCTTCAGAACTCTGCTGTAGATAGCAGCGCCGCGCTTGCACACGCGGTTGCAGGCAAACGACCACACCGACACGCTGACGGATCCCATGGGCGCTGTGGGCAACGAGAGGAACCACAGCGCCGGGTAGAACCAGTTCGCCGGAACATAAAACACGGGGGTCCGGTAGTTGTAGATGTTGAGCACCGCCCGCGACCCGTACACGACGACGCGGAGCACCAGATTGACGTACAGCTCAAACGCAGTGCGCTCGATTGCCAGGTCGCTGGAGACGCGCTCAAACTTGGCCGACAGGGCGTCCAGTCGGCGGCGCATCTTGGCCCACTTTGCAAACTCATCTACCGAGCTCACCGCGCGCAGATCCCGCCGTAGCAGAATGATCCCGTCCTTGAGCTCGACCCGCTCGGCTGCCTTTTGGTTTCCAACCGCCCTACAGTACGCGTCCCAGAGCACCGAGGCCACGGCGCCAAAGCCAATGCTGTCCAGCATCGCTGACACGAGCTCCAGCACGAATATTGACACGGCCAAGGAGCACAGAGCCATTTTTTGGTATGTGAATTGGGGCGAGGCTCGAGTGTGAATTAGGCTGTCTCTGCAATCGCGGATCCTCAATTACCAGCTGCTGCTCCACCGAAATCAGTCGCGAGTGCTCGGACCAAAAAAAAAAAAGTTTTATCTTTTACACAAGAGACGTCTAATTTAACGAGGCGATTGAAGGAGGCAGGAAAGCAGAAAGGGAAGGGCGAGCGGCTCAGGCGGCTCGATCGCTTTCCATCGCCTACAAGCGAAGCACGCCAAATGAGCGCACTGGCTGCGACGTCTCCAGATCAAGCGCGTATGTGGTGTACTCGAGCGCTCTCCTCATCATGGGCGAGGCACCAACGGCCTCTTGCTGGCCGCCATAGTCAACGTCAGCCTGCTCAAGCGCAAGCTCGCGCTCGAGCCGACCAAGCCAGTACCACGCCTCGGGGTCAGACCACCCATGTGCCCGAGTGATGTTCTTCAGCAGACCTAGCGCTACATCGCGCCGGCCCAGCAGGTGCTCGACCCGGGCCAAGCTGACGGAGGCGCGGATGTTGTTTGACTCGAGCGAGACGGCGGCGTGGAGCTCGTTCAGCGCGGGAAAGTACTGCTTCTGCGCCATGCAGAGCTGGCCGCGCATGGTCAGCGCCTCGGGCGACTCGGGCCAGGCAGCGAGCGCCTCGGCGATTGCGTTGGAGGCCTCGTCCAAGCGCTGCAAGGCGACAAAGGACGCCGCTGTGACGAGCCACATCGTGCAGAGCGCGCGCTTGGCCAGCTTGCGCTGGTGAGCCAGACGCGTGGCCACAGGCGTATAGTACACGCCGCTGGCGCTGTGCAAGTTGGCTACAGTGTTCGTGCGGCCGCCGCTGGCACTCGGGCCCAGCCCAGTGCTGTCTCCCTGCCCCGAGAGCTGCACAAGCGTGTCAAAGTACGCCTCGGTCGGGACATCTGGCGAGAGCATCGTGCTGTCGCCGCTAGCTTGGCGCAAGTGCGGCATCGATCGCTGCCGCTTGGGCTGCTCAGAGTGCTTTGGCGTCGAGCTTCCTGACGCAGCCTTTTCGGGCTTGCGCACAGCCTCTGCGGCGTCCGCCGTGCCATTGCTGGCTGGCTGAGGCGTCTGCGGGCTTGGCGTAGCAGAGTCCGGGACATCGGTGCGAGCTGCCAGCACTGGCAGAGGCGGGTGCGCGCCGCCATGCGAGAAGTAGCGGGTGTGCGAGGAGTGCTCTTTGGCAGTTGGGCCTCGCAATGCCGAAACCGAGGCGTCGTCCGCCTCTTCTGATGGCATGTTGAGCGAGCGTTGCCGCCCGTGCTTGGAAAAGACCGAGCGAGCCAGCGAGCGAGCCAGCGATCGCCTGCCTGAGGCCTGCGAGGGCGCGACCCGCCGCACACCAGCCGCAGCCCCGCCAGCACGCAAGTAGCTGAGCGCTGTCATCGATTCGGCGCCGATATGGCCTGTCTCCATTGTCGACGACACATCGCCAAGCTCGTCGCCAGAGGCCATGGCCGATCCATAGACGCGCCCAAAGAGCGCAAACAGGTGCGCCTGCGCCTTTAGCCCTGCGTCGAATCCCCGGAGCCGCCCCTCTATGACCATCTGCGTCATGGCCAGCTCAAAGAACGCAGTGCCAGACTCGATGTCTTCAGTCGGACCCGATGGCTGCGCTGTCGGTGCCTCTGCATCTCCAGCGCCGCCGCTGCCGTCGCCGTCGGTGCTAGGCGGATGGCCGCTATCGCCAGGGCGGAGGTCAAGGCCCAAGTGGCTGCTATCGGCCCTCTCTGGCTGCCTGTCGGGCGCCGAGCCTTGTTTGATTGCGCTGTATACGCTCCACCATTCGCTTTGTCGAAGTGCCACGTCGCATATCTGCTGCGCCTTTGCGTAGTCCTTGCGCGACGTCGACAGCAGCGCCAGGAGATGCCATGCCTCAGTGCGCTTAGAGTCCAGAGCAACGGCTTGCTTTGCCGACGCCGTGGCTGCCAATATATCCCGCGCGCCGATAGCCAGCTCTAGCGCCAGCTGATAGTGCGCGTCAAACGAGCGCGGGCTTTGCTCAACGGCCTGCTCGAGTAGCTGAAGCGCCGCCGTGTGGTGATCGGCGCGGTTATCAGGCTCGCGGCTTTTTTGCGCCAGCACTCCGTGCGCCGCGCCCTTCCATAGTGCCAGCTGGGCCTTGATGGCCACTGGAACCTCTGGTATAATGGCATGGCCCGGGTCCTTAAGCTCGACGTCGCTAATTAGGTCATAGGCAAAGTGGACGAGCGAGAGGCAGTCGTGTGCGCTGGACAAGTTAACCAGGTTTAGGCGGGCGCCAGTGATGGCCGCCTGCAGGATGTCGTTGACCGACTCAAAGTTTGGCCCAAAGGCGCTGCTAAAGTCCGTCGCTCCGTCGGCTATTGCTGCCCCGATGGCCTTTCTGACGGCCTCCAACTGGCGCTCAACCAGCGTCAGATACGTGTCAAAGGCAAGGCCGGCCTCGTGGTAGTCGCCAAACGCAATCAGCGCGTGCACTAGGCGGCGCAAAACGCGAGGCGAGTTGTAAGTGAGGTAGATGGACTCGTAGAGAACTTCGAGAAGCCGCAAGCAGTCTCCGCGCGAATGGGCGCCCAACAGCTCCCAGTCTCTGGCAGCACAGTCGACTTCGCGTAACACTTCGGCATGCGCCTCGCTAGCCCGCGGAAAGCTATACGTGGCCTTGAGCAAGGCCATCTGTCGACGGTGGCTGCTCATGATGCTGTTCTTCACCTCTAGCGGCGGGAGTGTGCCGGCTTCGATGCTGTCTCGGACCATTTGCATGTACAGCCGGTTTGCCCGCACGCGCCGAAAGGCCCGGAACGATGCTGGCGCAACGCCGTCCATCTGGCGAATGTAGCTAGCCAACTCGCGCAGACCGCCAGTCCTTTCGCCCAGGGCCAGCAGCACCATGGCTCGGCGATACAAGGCCTCTTCGGGCCAGTTTACTAGCTCCTCTTGGCTACTCGAGCCAGAGCTCCGCGGAACAACGATGGTAGACTGCGAGCTGAGGCTGTTTTTAAACTCCAATATCGCCTTTTCGTACAGCTCTTGCGCTGCGACCAAGCTGCCCTGCATCTCGGCTGCTATGCCCAGCATCACCATTTGCGCCATGTACAGCTGCTTCGCATAGGCAGGCGACAGTGCCGAGTCGCTGGCGAGTGTTGTAGGCAGCGAGTCGAGCGTGCCTCGGCACTGGTCAAATTTGCCACCGTAAAAGTATACCTTTGCTAGCACGACCTTGAACTGGTACTCCTCTTCGCCAGCCATCGCCTGCTTTGCCATATGCGTCATCTCCTTCTCTATGGAGGAAAGGACCTTGTCGTCGGAGATGTGCATGGGATAGCGGATCTGAAGGCGCCTGCTCCCGCCGGCATCAGCATATTCGCCCTCGCCCTCCCAGTGCGCTTGCGGGTCCCACGTCACCGCTAGTAACTGCTCCTCGAGCCTGGCCTCGCTGGAAATAATGTGAGAGAACACTACACAGAGATGGGATAATAGGAGTACAGCAATGTTGTTAGGCCAGAAAGCACCGCTGAGCGTAGACAGTGCTATGGCCCTCCCTCCACTTTGCATATACTGAATCGACAGAGCGGGTCGTACCTTGGCCGGGTGGGCCATGCTTGGCGTACCGAGCAGCAAGGACGCTGATGGCGTGCCAGCGTCCAATGCATCGCGCTGTGTCGATTTCCTTCACCACCGCCTGATGACGAGAGCCCAACATTCCGGCCGCTGGCGATAAAGATTGTGCTAGTGAGGAGGCAAATTCAACGAGAGGTCAGCCCAAAAAAAAAAGAATAAAGAATAGAAAGCGACAAGATTTATTCGGCTTTTCTTAGACTGTGGCAAAGTGGTCGTAAACAATTGAGCGTATCAAGTAGTACTCGGGAGTTGGATTTCCTAGTATGCGGATGGCGTCGACCTTGCTCTGCTTGTTGACAGTGCGGCGGATGGCAATGGTGTTGTTGCACACGAGCGTGCCCTCGCTGTCGAATCGCGCAGAGATGCCCCGACTGTCCAGAATGCCTCTGAGCACGCTGAGCTTCGAGTCGCCGATGAATGTCGGCGGAAGCCACGCCTTTGCCATGCCCGCGCTGTCCACGTCGAGCACGGGGATCTCGTCGTTCTGCGCGTACTTTATGCGGCCAGAGACGTACCCAAGCATGCTGCCCTGGACGCTTGCGAGCTGGATCTGCTTGAACAGGGCGTCGGTGAGCTTCACCTTGTACGCGTTGAGGCCAGAGGACACGTTGAGGATCTCGCCGATTCCGGGCGTGTAGATGTCCTTTGTCACTGGCACCTGCGGATCGCGACAGTAGTCGGCCAGCGCCAAAGTGCTCGCGCTGGTTCCGTGCACCAGCACCAGCCGCTTGGGGATGATCTGGACGAGGATGTTGCTCACCGAGGTGCCGTCCGCCCGGCCCTCCATGTCCACAAACGACACCTTGCACCTGACTTCGACTCGGACCTTCTCCATGACGGACTTTGTTGGCCGGCCGTCGTTCTCATCCTCGGGCTCGGACTCGTAGGCCTTGTCGGCCTCGGGAGCAAAGTCAGCGTCGCCGGCCTCTTCGACTTGCATGTACTTCTCCAAGTCGTAGATTTCGCCGTACTCGTCGACTCGCCGAATCTTCTCTTGGAACGGGAACATGCAGTAGCTCTGGTTCTGCATGTCCAGGCCGCGCACTCGCCCGCGGTCCTTTACATACAGATCATACGACTGGCCGCCACGCAAGCGCTCCATCTCCAGATCGATTTCGGAAAACGCGTCGGCATCCACCTCGCGCACCGTAGGCACGATGCCCATGTCGCGGGTTTCTTCGTCGTCAGAGTCGCCATTGGAGCTCATATCATCGCTGTCGAGCATCGTGCGGTTGCGCTGCAATATCGCGTCTCGCGCTGCCTCTTGCTCCTTGCGCCGCTTGTCAAGGGCTATCCACTCCTCGAGCTCGCTGCCCTCCAGCGGCACGCGTCGCTTGACTGTGACTTGGACCTCGGCTCCTGGCAAGAGTGTGGGGGCGACTAGCCTCATCGGGCTGCTCCGTGGCAGGTCTCCTTGCGTGTGCTCCCACCACTTGTTGAACAAATCCCTGGTAGGCGATTTGGGCGGGCCGCGCTGCGGAAGCACAATGGCGCTGCCTCGGTCATTTGCCCAGCGCACAAACAGCTCCTGCGAGTAGCCCAGAGACATCCCCTCAAGCGTCGCCAGAACAACTGCTTTGCGCGCCTTGGTCCGCGACTTTGGGTCGGAGCGCATCTTGCGGTCCAGCTCGTCCATGCTCTGCACCACCGTGACGTGCCGAAGCTCAAAGGGCTTGCCGTCCTTGTCTGAAAGCTGGCTCTCGATGCTGTCCGCCATCCACCCGATGAGCGACTGGGCAAAGCTCTTGGTCTTGCGCCCGCAGCGAGAGAGCAGAAACAGCGCATGCGAGTCCCGACGCCGCCTGTCCTTGGGCCACCACTCGTTGATGACGTAGGCGATTTCCAACACGCGCGCAGTAGAGTCCACAGGAACCAGCACATTGCCGCCACGCTTGACGGCCGAGTTAATCGAGTCGAGGAAGCACTCTGCGCGCTTCGCACGCGTGGGCAGCTTGTATAGCGCGTTGTACGAGTCCGTTATCAAAAGGGTGGGCCGCATTAGTCGCTGAGCCACTGTGCCCGTGCTCCCCTCCATCAAGCTGCACCGACCCAAGTGCTTCTCGTTCATCTGATTAAAGTCGATCGCATACAAGACGACCTCGGCGCCATTGCTGATCGTCCATATCGCGCCTCCGATTGTGTGCCCGGCCGCATGCGCCGTAATGACTATCCCCGAGTGCTTGCCCGCTAGCGGCTTTGGCTGCGAGTATTGCAGCGGCGTGATGTTTTCAAACGCCGCGTCCACGTCTCGCTCGTCAAACAGCCCAAACTCCTCGCGCGCCTTGAGCGACCGAACGACGTCCTGCATGCAGAGCCGACCCATCATGTGAGCCGCCTGAGTGGCATACGCCGGACACGTCATTCCATACCGGCTGAACGCCAGCGGATATGCTCCTAGGTGCGCTGCATCAGGGTGCGACAAAAGCACTGCGTCGACTTGCCGGGCCACTCGCTTCAGTTGATCTAGAGTCTCGCTAGAGTAGTCTTCGTAGCTGCCGCAATCCAGCAGAATCTTTGCCTCGTCAATCTCTAAAATGTAACATACGGCATCTTCGTTGTTGGCGCCCGAGATTGCTGTGAATTGAAGCGTATTAGACATTTTTATATAAACGAGAATGCAGTGAAGAGAAAGAAAAAGAAAAAAGTAAACACCAAGCATGCGCTGATTAGCAGCGAAGGCATCAAGATCAGCACTACTAAATCACCCATGCTGACTACATGTTCAAAATGTGCGCTTTACAAAGCATTTTTTTTACCTCTTTTGTCTATTCTGGAAAATAAAAAAACCTTCAAAATCTGAGACTTGCTCGAAGGCGGCCGTCAAAGTGCTTTGAGAAGTATTTGAGCAAAAGTGCACTATTTTCAAAGAAACCTGAAAGAGCTTCAAAGCTGCGGCTATTGCCAGCATTTTTTCTTCTTAAAAGCCCTGCCACCTTCCTCCTTTTTTCTGCTAGTCCAGCATCCTCCTTGTGTCTCACATTTTTTTCTCTTTCTTTGCAAATACTACTAGTTTTAGCAGGGGAAGCAATTTTCAATAGGACATGTCGCTTACTGAGCTTTTGTCACAGACAAGCGCTCTGCTAAGCACTGTGGCTTATCCAGCAGCCGATGCTGCCATTGCGCTTTCAATCATTTTCTTGGTCGCTCGGGATAAACGCGCCTTGCCTCTACGCCTTGCCAACCCATTTTCGCATGTTGCCAGCGCCTTTTTAGTTATCCTCGCTGCCAGCCACTGCGCTGGCTGGGTCTTGACGCTCAACCAAGTTGCCGCCTTTGCCCTTCCGCTTTTGGCTGCTCATCCATCAGGACACACTCTCTTCCAACTTGCCAATGCCCTCGGCATCTACCGCCTGCTCCGCAATACATCCAGCCCCCTCCACTGTGCTGCAAGCATTGTGATCCACACTTATCTTGTTTTGGCCAACCTCGACTTGTCAAGCAAGAATCTACTGGCCTCAGTCATGAAGGATGTTTCGTTTGCTCAATTGCGTGAGCTAGGCGCCTTGCAAAAGCTGCGCAAGCTAACGCTGGATGACTTGTGGTCACTGCCCGAGAGATACCATTTGCGCAACGCCCACTCGGAGCTAACAATTAACACCAGCGAACCGTTATTTCTTGCTTGGGCAATTATTCGCATGATCTGGAAGCCCATGATCCCAATCCACATTGCTGGAATGTTGTTTCAACTACTGCCAATAATTAGGACCATGCTGAGTGGCTACATTTACCAGTGCCTGGATTCGCCAGACAACAATTCTTATTACATGGCCTATGTCGCTGCTGCTGGTGTAATACTAATCGAGCTTTTGGATGCCCAAAAGTGCCATCTGGCGAACTGCAGGGAAAAGGAAACGGCCAGAGTTAAAAATGCTCTGAAGTTGGAATTGACATGCCAGCCACTAATTCACTCGGGATTAAAGAGCGAGCTTTCGTCCTGGCAGGCCAGTCATGCTGAACAACTGGTAGACAAAGTTATGAGCCTCCAACAAGCTATCCCCTCAACATTTGGTATACTGGCTACAATTGTGCCTATTTACCATCAAGTAGGGTGGTATGCCTTTATTCCGCTGCTCGCATCTTTGGGTGTGTCTACAGTTGAAATGGCACTCGAGTGCTTCGTGGGTAAAACAATGGATTGGGACCCCACTAGGGACTATGTCAACGGAGATACAGTTAGAGGTATGTATTTAAACGTCAAGACGGTAAAGATGTTTGGATGGGAGCGCATGTATTTGGACCCAAAGCTGAAAAAGAAACGAGAATACATGACACGCCTTCCGTGGTATGCGCCATTGGTGCGCTTCGGGTTCCAGGTAACAGACATTGTCAGCACAGTGACTAACAGCATGTCGATTTATGTGACCATTACCTTGTATTTAAAGGACTTGTCCAGGGCTAAAGTTACGATGACCAACTCACAATTGCTAGAAATGACTGAACACATTGACACCTTGCGATCAAATATTATTCAAGTATTTGGTAACATCTCCAGCATATCAGATATAACTTACTACAGCTACGGGATAGAACCTATATTCCGCTGTGAGACATTCGATACAATTTCTCATGTGAGCCTTGACGGACCTAAGTCAGTGCCGTCAATTGCTATGGACAACTGCAGCTTTAGATGGAATAAGTATGATCCCAGCATTCTCAAAAAGGTCTCTCTAAATGTGACTGGTGGAGATCTAGTAGCCGTCGTTGGAAAGACTGGCTCTGGAAAGTCATCTCTTCTCTTGGCCATGTGCAAGGAAATGGAATTGACCAAAGGTTCTGGCACTGTGGTTGGTACTGTTGGGTACTTGGAGCAATCGCCTTGGATTATGAATGACACGATGCGTGCAAACATCATCTTTGGACGCGAGTTTGAAGAGGAGTACTTTTGGAAGGTTGTACACGCCTGCGCTTTGGCTCAGGATATGGAATCATGGCCCGACAAGGATTTGACGCTGATTGGCGAGCGCGGAGTTAACATTTCTGGCGGGCAGCGTGCTCGCTTGGCACTGGCCAGAACTGTGTACTCAAGAGCTGATGTTTATATTCTGGATGACCCACTGTCGGCGGTTGACGCCCATGTCAAGCGCCACATTCTGGACAATGTCATATTGAGCACTGGATTACTGGGCGACAAATTGCGTGTGGTTACCACTCACACTGAAAGTATGCTGCCATTCTGCAACCAAATCGTCACTGTAAGCGATAAAACCGTGTCTGTCATTCATCAAGAGCCCAAAGAGCACACGTGTATTGTGCCTGTTGCCACCATTGAAATTGCAGCTATTAGTGACCCAGCACTTGATGAAGTTGAGTCAGATATTACTCCAGCCACTTCTGCTGCTGATGAAATCCAAGCGACTGTTGCTTCTGAAGACCAACAAGCTGATGATTCAGAGTCTGATGAAGAACAACTATTGCCCAAGGAGAGGACTATACTGGATAATGCAAGATACGTGCTTAAGCTTTGTGGCTGGCATATCATTAGTGCTGTTGTTATTACGGCATCTTTCCGCCCCCTGACAAAGTTTATTTTGGATGGATACAACATTGCTGCGCTTAAGGAAAATGCCAAAGCCAATGCTGTCAGCCATGATGCAGTGCTATGGTACCTAAAGATTTGCCTGCTCAAGGACATCACCAACGGAATATTGTACAAGTTTGAAATTTATGTCAGAAATATTGTATCTGGCGACAGAAGGGAGAGCTCCATACAAGCAAAGTTTGCTCACAGTCTACTCCATGCCCCTCTCTCGTTCGTTGAAAAAACTAGCATGTATGAGGTTGCATCAGCTTATGATGATGGTTCCTGCGCAATGTCTCGCAGTATCCCAAGCTATCTGCTCTCAGAGTCTTCCAACATTATTGGCTCTGTGCTCACTATTTGGCGTTCAGCAATGGCAACACCACAGTTGATGCTTATTGTACCATTTATTGCGTGGGCTCGTATCAAGGCAAGTGTGCTTACTGACACTATGGTCGACTCCCTAAGGCAAATTAGACGCAGTGTTAGTGCTAGGCATTCACAAACTGCAAGCATCATTGATGATGGCAGCCTGATGATCCGTTTGTTCAGGGTCGAGCCATTCTACATCTCACGCCACATCTCTGACAAGAACGAGAGCATGCGAATTAGTGGGCCTGAGAAAGCTCTGAGCTACCTATCAGCCTTGATCTCCACTGGGATTTGTGCAGCTGGAAAGGCACTGTCCATGTTCTCAGTGTTAGCCCAATCTCATTCGACTAAGCACAAAGTCAGCTCGGGCCAGCTAAAGATGGCCCAGAGTGACTTGGCAGACATGATCAACGACATTGCAAGACTGGTAAAGGTGCCTAGCCAGCTGAAGAAATATTCCAACATGGTTGGCACATTCCGCCAATACTCCGACCTTGAGCCAGAGGCACCGTATATTGTTGATGCCTGCCGCGTGCCAAGTGAATGGCCTCACAGTGGCAACGTCGAGTTCAAAAGCCTCAGTGTAAAGTACGGAGCAAAACTGGATTATGCGCTGAAGAATCTCAATGTCACCATTCGTCCCGGAGAGAAGATTGGCATTGTCGGGCGCACTGGTGCTGGAAAGTCGACACTAGCCAAAGCAATATTCCGACTGCTTAACAAGAACGTCGAGGGATCAATTGAAATTGATGGCCATGACACGGCACAGTTTGGCGTAGGAGACTTCCGGCCCAAGCTGGGAATTATTCCGCAAGAATCGGCCATGTTTAATGGCACTGTTAAGCGCAACCTGGATCCATTGCACGAGTTTACCATTGAGGACATGTGGGCAGTAATGATAAAGTGTGGTGTTGCAGAGCTGATTGATCCAGAGCGAAAGCACAAGCCTGCTAGTGAGCAAGCAGCTAGTATGCCGACCAACGCTAGCAGCGAAAGTATGGATAAGGAGGACGATGAAGTTGAAGATGGCGAAGACGAGGATGAGAAGACAGACAGGCTAAGGTGGGAAAACGCCGGCTTGCTGATGCGCGCACTGTTGCTGGTGTTCAATAAAAAGCCGCAAAGCTACATTGACCAAACTAGGTGCAGGATTGGTATAAACAAGCAATTGCGTAGCAACGACCGTAAATTTAGCAACGGGCAGCAGCAGCTGTTTAGCTTGTGCCGCTTGCTCCTGCGCAAGCGCAAGGTCTTGATTCTGGACGAGGCCACTGCTGACGTGGATCTGGAAACAGACCGCAAGATGCAAGAGCTGATTCGCAGCGAGTTTAGTGAGTGCACGGTGCTTACTATTGCTCATCGCCTGGACACTATCATGAGCAGCGACAGAATCATCGTCATGGAAAAGGGCGAGATTGTTGAAATAGGTCCTCCGCAAGAGCTGATAGCAAGTGGTGGAAAGTTTGCCGAGCTCGTCAAGGCCAACGAGTTTTAGCAGCTAGCAATGATGGTTTATAAGGAGTGAAACACTATATTCAAGTGCTAGTTGTAAATGTCGTCAACCACCTCTAGTGCCGCCTTGTACTGAGTCCTGAGCGTTTCAAGCAAGTCCTTGCGAGGCTTGATCAAGTTCAAGCAGCCGTCCCAGTGCTGGGTCTCTGTCATCATCTTTTTGAAATGGAACATTTGCGAGCTGCCAACCAGCGTGTATGCTGAGCCCGGTCGACCGGCTCTGGCAGTCCTGCCGACGCGATGAGTATACTGGCTCATATGCGTTGGCACATCGTAGTTGATAACGGCGGCAATCTGGTCGACATCCATGCCGCGAGCAATGAGATCGGAGCAGATGAGCAAATTGATAGCGCCCTGCTTGAATAGACGCATGATGCGAGCGCGCTCAGCGGCGGGGAGGTCGCTCGAGTACTCGGCAACAACAATTTTTGCACCAGACCAAGCGCTGTCCGGCACATTGGTCGCCCAGGTCTGGACAACCTGAGCCAGGCGATGGGCGGTTTCAAGAGACTTTGTAAAGCACACTCCACCGCTAATGCGCTGCTCCCAAAGCAAGTATATCAGCCACAGGGGCTTCTCGTCAACAGGGCAAGAGGCGTAGTACTCGGTCAGCGTAGAGGGGAAGGTGTATGTCGCGGCACCAACGGTGGCGGCTCCTTGGTCTTTTTTCCCCTCATCGGCAATCGAAATGTACAGCGGGCGCACAAGCTTTAGCCGCGCGATCTTGGCAGGATCCTGTGTCAGCGTGGCTGAGAACAGGAGCTTTTGAATGCGAGGCGGTGGACGAGCCAGAAGATCGAGCTTGGACTCGGGGTCGCGCGACGTACAAGCATCAGGCACTGGAATGTCGCTGGCTGTGCTTTGGCTGCTAGGGCTGACTGGTGCCTCAATGAAGGATTGTACCTTTGGCAGCCACTCTTGGTAGGTCTCGCCCAGCAGGCGGTCGGCCTCGTCCATGACCCAGAACTCGAGATGCTGCAGGGTAAAGTTTGTCGTTAGAGCGAGGTGGTCCATCAGGCGGCCTGGCGTGCACACAAGTATGTCGATCAAGCTGGATCCACCAACTAGGGTGGAGCGCTGGTCAGTCAGTGCGGCCTGCTCCTTGGCGAGCGAGACGTCGCCAGTGGCCAAGCCCACGCGTAGATCGGTTCCAGCGCAGAAAAAGTCAAAGCACTCCTTGACCTGGTGGGCCAAATCCTTTGTCGGAAGAACAACTAGCGCGCGCAGGCGGACGACCAGACGCACGCGCAGCTTCTCGACAATGGGCAGTACAAATGCCAGCGTTTTGCCACTGCCGGTGGGCGCGGAGACGCACAAGTCGCGGACATGGCGGCGCAGCCTGGAGAGGGTGTGGGCAGTGCGCAGAACTGGGATGACGGCGGCCTGTACGGCAAAGAGGGTGGCGATGCCAGCCTTTTCGCAGCAAGCAATAGCATGCGGCGACAGGGCGAAGCGCGGATCGGTGACTGGCGCAGTGGCATTGCGGTCGACGGTAGCTGGGTGGGCTAGCCAGTGTGGAATGCCCATGCGCGCAGCCTCCAGGGCAGACTCGCTGGACAGGAGGTGCTGCCGCGAAAAGTCAGGGAAGCGTAGCAGGCCATCGACAGGAACGGGTTCAGGCTGTACAGGTGGCTCGGGATCTGTCTCCTTGTCCTTCTTTGGCTTTTTGTCCTTCTTTGACTTTTTGTCCTTTTTTGCGTCGTTGTCCACTTCAACTTCCTTCTTCGCCTTCTTGCCCTTCTTCGCCTTCTTGACGCCATCCTCGTCTTTGGCGTCCCTCTTTGTCTTTTTCTTCTTGTCCTTCTTGGAGTCGTCCTCGTCCGCTTTCCGCTTCTTTGACTTTGACGACTTTTTTGACGTGGTCAGCTCCTCGTCATGACCAGCCTCCTCCGTGTCCCTCCTCTCTCGTTTCTTGCTATGCTTGGCAGCGGCGGCCGCATCGGACTTGCGCTCCTTCGACGAGCCCATGTTCAAATTAAACAGTCAAATAAAATAAAATAAAATAAACCCAAAAAAAAAGAGAAGAGAAAGATCCATTGATCGATCTGAGCCCTATGGTGGTGGTGGTGGCATCATTCCCAAGCCCTGCTCGCGGCTCTGCTGTGCCATTGCCCGCAAAACCTCAACGGTTCCGCGCTCCTTGTCAAGGTGGTCATTCAAGCGAGATTGGCGAGCAGCTGGATCCCCGTGAGTTGATTGTTGGCGGCGCTCCGTACGCTGCTTTTCCTTCAGCTCGCGCTCTCGCTTAAGCGCGGCTAGATCGTTGGCGGATGATCCATAGAGATCATGGTCAGGAAGCTCTGGGTCGACTGATGGCTCTGCGTGGCGGATCTGATTCAAGTTGCGACGCTTAGCTATCTTGGCGTCGCGGCCAGTCTCCCTCGGAGCGACTTCGTCGAGCATCAGTTGCTCTCGGTCGCGAGCATCTCTGCGTTCCCGCTTGCGGCGATGGCGGCGGTCGCGATCGTCTTGATCGCTATCAACCAAGCGGCCAGAAGTCGATTCTTTCTTGGGCTGATCTTGCGCCGGCGTGTCTTTGGCAAAGCTCCAGTTGTGGCGGGTCAACACGTCTTTGGACAAGTGCGTCAGCTCATGGTCCTGCGAGTAGTAGCGCGAGCGGAGGCGGCCAGCGTTCCAGGCGCGCACAAAAGAGGCAAAGCGGCGGCGAGCCTCTTCCGAGGAGAGCTCGTCAAAGTACAGGTGCTTCTCCTTGCGCAGCCACAGGCGGAAGGGAGCATTGAGGCGAAAGTAGTCATCATTTGATATACGTTCCATGACAGCAAGAAAAGAGGCAGAAAAAGAAGAAGAATTCAAAGTCAAAAGTCAAATCCCCTTAAGATCTCTTCCAGGCCAGTGACGTTTTGTGGGGCTTGCAGGGCAGCTTGGTCGTCCAAGCGCAAATGGCGATGGACGAGGTCACGCGCGTGTAGCACACACTGCGGCACAGCGGGGCCGCCGTAGGCAGCGCCGACGACGCTCAGACGGCCGTTGAGCTGGCGCGCAACCCAGCTGTGGATGTCGGCCAGGCGGTCGACGTAGCCGACAGTGTACGTCGGAATGCAGTGCATGGCGATGGTGGCGTCAACGTCAGTCGGTGCCTTGGCAATCCGCAAGTGCTCGCGCAGCGTCTGTAGCGCTGTCTCCTCAACAGAGGCGGCCGTGATATTGCTGCCGCCGTCGCCGCTGGGCAAACCGAGCATAACAGTTACGCGCTCGACAGGCGCATCACGGTCCTGTGGCGGCAGGGCGCGCGAATCAAAGACCACGCCCAGCGCTCCGGACTGCGTGGCCGATGCGCGCGGCACCAAGTAGCCAAAGCCATCGACGGGCGTTACGTTGCGCTCGGCGTAGGCGACATTGACTACGGCCACGCTGGCGTACGGCATTTGCAGCATGGCGCTGTCGCCGCCCAGCAGCGGGGCGAGGCGCGGGGTCGGCAGCGCGCTTATCACATGGTGGGCGTGCAGCGTTTGGCCGTCAGCCAGCGCCACTTCCGCGCAGCCGTCCAGGGCGCGCAGAGCCACAGCCGGAGAGCCGGTAAGGACCCTGACGTTGGGGCACGTGCGCAGGGCGGCAGCCAAGGCATCGGTCAGCGTCTGCATGCCATCGGCGAACGAGTACATGCTCGCTCCGTCCAGGGCGTCCCAGAACGCCGGGTGGCGGCGGCGGCGCTCGGCGTGGGCCAGGCGCTCGGCTGCATCGCGCTGCGCGTGCACGGCGTTGCGGGCGCGCGAGAGCTTCGCCACACGCGGCAGGCCGCGCAGCACGCCCGTCGACCCCGTGCGGTCGGCCAGCCAGAACGGAAACAGCAGCGCGCGCGCGCTGAGGTCGCGCGTGTCGGCGGCGTAGATGCCGCGCATCACCGCCGACGCTAGATTGTCGTCCACAGCCGCGCCGAACCGCCGCGTTACAAAGTCGTGTATCGACTCGTCCGTCGCAGAGGAGCCGGTGCTGCGCGTGGTCAGGTCGCGCCACACGCCGCGCGCCAGGCACCGCGCTGCCGGCGGAAGCCCGCCCACCAGCGACGCCAGGCCAGCCGGCATGCGATTGAGCTCGCCGTCGTAGTAGATGAACCGGTTGCGCGCTGCCGCCGAAGTGCGAGCAGCTGTCACGACGGTGTCGCGCAGGTCCAGATCGTCGACTAGCTCAAGCACTGCCAGCGCCTCGCGCGACGCGCCTGTGCGAAGCGTGCGCGGGCCCTTCTCCGCCAGCACCGCCGCGCCGCCTGCCGAGCGCTGCGCCGTGCGCACCCATCCGCCCAGCCGATCCGAGCCCTCGACCACTGTAATCGTCGCCGTGCGCGGCAGCCGCTGCGCCAGGTACCATGCCGTGCTGAGCCCGCTGACTCCGCCGCCGAGCACCGTGAATCCCGCCATTAAAGCTGTGCAAGTCAAGTAGGTTCAATGATTCAAATTTATAGATATCCGAGGACAAAAGCTGGGGCTTGCACAAATTTCCTGTTGTCCCCCTCCCCAACCTCTTCGCTTCTCTGCTCCTTTACATATTTATTTATTGGTTTTTTGTTTTTGCATTTCTTCGACTTGCCAATTGCCGCTAGCTTGCCTGCCCAGCGACTCGGTACACACGGTCACTGCTTAACACTACTGCTCTCGGCCCGATCTTTGTGAACCTGCATCGACGCTGGCTGGGATCCTGCTGCTGCTCTAGTCTGCCGCTGTCATCTATCTTTTTTATCTATAACCTATCGACACCATTGTCCGGCGGGCGCTGCTGAACGCCCGACCGCAGAACCAGAATCAGCTCCAGCGCCCCGCCCTATGAAGTCTGGGAAGCAACTGCCAAACCCGGCCCAACCTAGGGCACCCGCGCCAGTAGTAGCAGTAACGCCGCCACCCAGCGAGGACTATCTGGTGCAAATCGTGCTAATGTCGTGGGACCACATCCTCACCTTTTTTATTCGCCACCGCGCCTGCGCTGCCCTTGTGCTGTGCCTCGCGGTCTTTCTCTTCGACGCAATCGACACCCACGTGCCCGCCGAGTGGCTGGTCTTCACCCTATTCTCCTTCTCGGTCTTTGTTCACGCCTTTGCAATGTCTGTCCTGCTGTTCGCCGCGCTTACTGCTGCCATGACCCTGCTGAACGTCGCCGTTTACTACCTGGTGCCCTTTAAGGCCGCATCTGCTTGCTCCACCATTGTCGTGTGCATGTTGCTGGTGCGCGCTGTGCATGGCCTCGACTCCAAGGGCTGGGCAATAACTGCACTCATGGCTATTTCTCGTCTCAACTCTCCCTGGTGCGAGTCCCTGCCCAACTATCTACAGGCACCCATTGCCGCCTATTGCACGTCGTTTGCCATCCTCTGGCTCGCTTACCACAACGCCCGCCGCATCGAGCGCTTGGTTGATCCGATCTGTCGCTTTCTCGGCGTTATTCCGCCGCCTATGCCGCCACGAATACAGTTAGTCGCCATACTCGACAAGAGCGCTTGCGTCAGTTGGCTGCCGATGCAGCCGTTGCCGTTTGATGCTGCGCCGAATACAGCAGACGACGAAGAGCGCGAAACCGTGCTTGCTGCTCGTGTGGCGCACTACGAAATCGAGGTTAACGGTCGCATTGCTAGCAAGTTGCCATCCACAGCTACCAGCTCCTCGATCGGCCACCTGTTGCCCGCTTGTATGTACCAATTGCGCCTATGGGCCGTATCGGAGAGCCGTGGCCGCACTCCATCGCTGCCAGTCTTTTTTACTACCCTCACTTCTGAAGAGGCTCATGTCCAAGAGGGACCTCCCATCAGCAATGGCTCTACACTTGATGCCGTTGCTGAAAAGAGTGCTGTCTCGCCAGTTGCTACCGTCGACGCTAACCAGCTGCGCATAGAGATCGAGCTGTCACAGCGCACCATCCAGAGCTTGGAGTCCAGCATCGCCTCGATAAGGGCGCACGCCGAAGAAGAGCGCACCAAACTGCAAGAGGAGATATCAGCTTTGCGGGCTCAGCGAAAGGACGAGGAGTCCTCGCGAGCCGCTCAACGCGAAGGCATCCGCAGCCTCGAAGTCGAGAAGCGCCACTTGGAGAGCGAGCGAATGCGGCTGGACAAAGCCATCGCTGACGTTCAGTCCAAGAAGCAGCGCGCCCTGGACCGCATGCGCGAGCAAGAGCGCCAGGCCGACACTTACCTGCGCAATGCAAAGTCGGTCGAGGCCGGCATGGATAAGGAGCGTCGCAATCACCACCACCACCAGTCCGAGATGCACGCCACCATTGCAGCGCTAAAGGTAGAGGTCGACAAGGCGAAGCAGAAACTGGCGTCACTGTCCACTCAGCAAGCCGACCTGGCTGCCTCGTTAAACACCAAGCGCGAGGCCCTGGCTGTCCAAGAGAAGAAAAACGCAGAGCTGGACTTGAAGGTCAAGGAGGCCCTGCAAGAAAAGCGCCAGATGAAGGAGAGCCAGGCCGAGATTGCTAAAGCGACTGCTCGAATGCAGGCCGAAATCGACACTCTGGCACCGCAGCTTGACCAGGTCATCCGAGAGCGCCGGCGCCTGGAGATGGCGGCAAAGATGTCCTCGTCGGCTACCTTTCCTCCGCCCGGCTTCTCGGCGCCCTCTTCGTTGGCGTTAACTGCGATTCCTCATCCATCGTTATATGGCATTTCTAGGAGTGCCAGCGGTGGTGCCAGCGCAGCCGACATTTCTTCGCCCTCGGTGCTCAGCTATCCCGTCAGCTCTATTCCAGCGCCGCCGCAAAGAACCACTCCTGGCGCTGGCCGCAAAGCCAGCGGCAACAGCAGCAATAGACATGCCAGATCGTCGTCGTTTGCCACTTCTCTGCTTAGCGCGCCTCCGGCAGTCTACGCCTCAAGCGTCTACAAACCGACTTCGCAGCGCCATGTGCCTCGAGGAAGCCAGGCTAGCGAGTCCGTTGGCTCGAGCCCCATTCCAATGCACATTGGGTATCCCCACGGGGCGGTGGCGGCGGCGGCGACGACAGCTGTGGCATCAAGGCGCAGCGCTGACTTTAATGACATGTTTGGGTTCTGGGATCGAGACAGCCCACGGCTCTCGTCGGCCACGGGTGGCGGTAGCTTATCGGCGGCATCAGGGCTCCTGCCGCCCCTGCGCATGGGCTCGCACGACATTGCGTCATCGTCAGCCGCAATTGACTCTATCAGCCTGCGCCATGCCGGCAACGGCAGTGCCAGCTCCACTCACAGCGCGTCTGGTGCCAACATGGCTGCTACCAATGTGGCAAGTGGCGACTACGCTCCTCGTCTCAGCTCAATGGCGCTTTGGGGCGAGCCCATCGCCTCGCCATCATCGCTGTCGTCGGCCACGGCCGAAGCCAGCGCGCTGAGCATTCTAAAGGATACGGACTTAGCCTACCCAACGCCGGAGCGGTCCGGCCGCAGGGCGATGGGCCAGTATGGAGAGCAACGAGCTCGCCATCAGGAATTCCGAACCTCGCCACCGCCAGCAGTGCTCCCGCCGGGGCTGTCCCACCACTCGCTGAACCGCATGCTGTCTAGCTCGATGGAGGGACTGGTGGACCCTCTCCACCACGGCGGAGGCATTGCGAGCGCATCGGCCGACGCCCCGCATCTCCGGTTCAGCTCGCTTGATCTGCGCACAGGCGCTGCTGGCGGTGGCGGCTGGCCCGAGTTTGACTTTTCTGGCGGAAGCGGCGATGGCCGGGAGTCGGGTCGGAGCAGCACGGCCAACGACCGTCGCGCGTCGCCGTGCGCCGATATGGCGATTGCCGAGATGAATTCGTTTTCGCTATTGCGCAGTGCTACGCCCGTCGAGCCCGCGCCCCTGCGTCTCTCGGGGGACATGCTGGCTATCCACCGCCCACACGTCGAGCCCATTGGCGCGCCTGTCAGACGCAGGCCTGTGGGCGCCGGTTCGCCAGCGCCCAGCGATGTGTACGCGCCCTCTTTGCGCCAGCCCTCGCAGCAGCCTCCTCACCACTCTCACCCGCCAGTGCCGCCGCCACAAAGCCAGCAGCAGCAGCAGCAGCAGTCTGCGCCCATCCAGTTCCCGCCCGGCTTCCATATGCGCCGCGAAATGTCGCACCCCTCGTCGTTTGGACACTCGCTGTACCACAAACGGTCGCTGTGGGATCACCAGGAGGCCTCTGCCGAGTCCTCCCAGGATCAAGCAGCCTCGTCTGCGACTGCCTTGGGCTCGGACAGCGCCTCGCATGGAACTAGATGACCTCATTTTATTAACGAAAACATGATGAACACTATAGCAACGCTAGCGCAAGTTAAAGAGCCACAGCGGCAACGAGAGCGGCAAGCACTGCTGCGCCGCCGGCGACCTGGCGCCCAGTGGCGGCGTTGACCGTGTTTTCGTCGCCCTTCTTGGAATCTTCGGGCTCGGAGTCGGACTTGGAGGCGGAGTTCGACTGGGACGACGTGGGGTCCAGGCCATTGCGGTCATTGCCGTCGTTGAGGTCGCCGAGCTTGTCGCCCTTGTAAGACACAGCGGGGCCGACGTATTTGGGGGCAATAGCGACGTCGGCAGTGCTGGTGTACGAAACCGGCGCATCCTCCGTGTTGCACATGTGTGTCTTTGTGCAGTTGACATAGCACTCGTTGTTGCTGCCCTTGTCGTTACAGTTGAGCTTGCACACGTTCAGCGAGCCCGAGCAGTCGGCGGCTGGCACGGGCCAGTTCCACACCTCCATGTCGGGCGTGTTGTTCAGGCACCCGCATCCCCACGCCATTGTCGTCGGGTTGCAAAAGGCCATAGGCGCCAGGCTTGGTCCGCCGCAGTTGTTCTGGCACGCCTGGATTTGCCGGCTGCACGTGTTTTCGCGAGTGCCTTTGTCCAGACTGGTAATCTTCCACACGGCAGCGTTGGCTGTGGCGGCGACGGTGGCGGTGGCGATAAGCAAGGAGTTGAAGGTGAGCTTCATTGTTCGGATTATAGGAGTGATAGGAGCAAGGCTGAATTATAGCGTGTTTGGGAGAGAGGATAGGTAAGAAAACTTTCGAAAGGAGAGATAAAGAAAAGAGCAGCAGCAGCAGCAGCAGCAACTGCAGCGGACGGAGCGGGCTTTTATCACCCTGCGGCGGTCCCACCAGCCAGTCTGGCGTTTGGGGGATAAGGGAACACAGGGAGCTTGCTTCCAAAATTCCTTGCAAATCCAGACAGGCTCACGCCTGTCTGCGCATGCTTTGTTTGTGTACGACTTTGGGCGCACATGATCCTTGCGACAATCCGAATATTGCTGCATGAGCCGGCAACAGCTCACATCCTAGCATATTGCCAGCTCTTTTCATTCGGGTCACGCGTACTTGAGAGCTTGTGCGCCTGCAGTTGTCGGCGCTTTGTTGGCGGCGATTAAAAAATGTCTGTGTATTGAATGTCAAATGATGGCTATTACTCCATATCCACATCCTCGTCTTCGCTGACAACCTCGTCCCACTCGAGCTCATTTGGCACCTCGGCCGTAGCCTCGCCCTCCTCGTCGTCATCGTTGTCTGCTGGCGGAACGATGGCATCAATGGCTGCCACAAGCTCCAGCGCGTGGTCGATCAAGCCGTCGTTCTCGTAGCCCAGCATGTTTGCCAGCTTGATCGCCTGCTTGAAGCATTCGCGCGCCGACTGCAGCAGCTCTGCCTTGTCTTCATCGTTGCCGTTGGCGGCAGCCATGTCCTCGCTTTGCAGATGGTAGGTCCAGCCAAAGAGATACCAGGCATCGACGTTCTCGTCGTCTTCCTTTTGCAGATTCTCTAAGAGACCGAGCGCCTTTTCCTTGTCGTCGAGCTCAAGCAACAAACGCACCAGTGCCAGTCGGTTCTCGTACGATGGGATTTGCGCCAGGTCAGTGAGATCCTTGTTTGTCCAGAGCGCCATGCTCTTTTCCACGCACTCGCGCGCATCGTCCGAGCGGTTCTGGCTCAAGCGCACAGAAGCCATGGTCTGGTAGACCTCTGGGCATTCGGGGTCAATCAGCAGCCCGCTTTGCAAAAGCTCTTCGCACTTTTTCTCGGCGTCCTCTTCAAAGCAGCAATCTGTCAAGTAGATCTCCGTCATTGCCACGTAGGCCTCGGCCATTTTCCGCTTCAAAACTGCCGCCTGGTCCTTGGACTCTGCGCCCAGTTCGTCGAGATCGCGCTGCATGGCGTCTACGCCCAGTTGGAAGTACTTGACTGACTCGAGCTCCACGGCAAACTGGCCCAAGTACATGTATTTTTCAAACCCGCGATCGGGCGAGAGCTCGGCGCACTTTAGCAAGCAGTTGATGGCCGGTTCTGCCTCGCCAGACTCTAGCTGTATAATGGCGGCCAGGAGCAGCGCTTGCGTGTTATTTCCGTCCATTTCGATTGCCTTTGCAATAAACTTGAGTGCCGTCTCGTAGTCGTTGTCATCCATCAGCTCTTGCGTTTTTGCGAGCAGCTGGTCTATCGAGTACTTGGGAGCACTCGTCCCTGCGTCCTTCTTTGCGCTCTTGACCTTCTTTGGTCCCTTTGCGACGGAACCTCCTTTCCTGGGGCCCATTGTCAGGTGGAGCTGCTAAGCGATTATTGGGATCTGGTGGCGTTGACAGGCGCAACAAACTAGAGAACAACAGGATAATATCTACAAGCGCAACTGAAAGCGAAAAAAAAAACACACGACAGCGAAAGCAAAAGACGCGCAGGTCCAACATTTTTTTGGGTGGGTTGATCCAATTTTTTTTTTGTGGTGTTGCTAGTGATCGCCAGAACTTTGATTAAATTTGCATTTTGATGACGAGATCCTGTGCCGCGCATGCGCGATATGTGACGTGTAGCTTTTGGTAGCAAAGGACGGGGATGTCGGTAGTCGAGAGCTAAGCCTTTACAGTAAACACAGTGCCAAGTCATCTTGTGCATCGCTGGTGCCATTGATACTTTCTCCTTTAAAGCGCAGTGTCGACCGATGGCAGCGTCCAGCTTGTGTGGCATCCCTGTCATCCTAAACTTTCTCTTCAACGCACAAGTAGTTTTTGAATATTTGTCATCCTTCAGTATGCTTCGTGCAGCTGGACTGTTTAAAGACACAAATGTCGCTGGCATGGCTGCCAGGCAGCTGGCTGGTAAGACACGTTTGTCGGCAATACCGCAGAACACGCTGCTCAGGGCATTGGGCGTTCAACGCTTTAGCGCGGGCAGCCAGCCAGCCGTATCACCAACACAGCGCCACCTTGGCTTGCACTGGTCCTCACATAACTCTGACCGCATATAGACCAAGTACAATGTGTCGATATGCTGGTGATCGCGGGTCCTGAGAGTTGGTGCGCGCGGATCAAGGCGCGCAAGAATGCCAGGAATGCTGGGCGATTTCCCACTCAGCGTGAGAACTGAAGGCCCAATCGTGTGCCATCGATGCTCGCCTCTCTCACCTGACTGCATTTCCTTTCCTCCGCCATATACTTTATTTATTAATTTTTTGTGGATACTGCATTGTATATTTCATTTGACCGGAAATGGACAAGATAAACGTCGACCACATGCTGGCCATCGAGGAGCCCTTCATGAAGGTACAAATGGCGTGAATGCTCTAGCTCGTGTACATACCCCCCACCAACACTTGCTGCAGCGTAGCTAACACGTTCAGAATGCGTCTGGAGCAAAGTAGGTCCCGCTCGAGCAGCTAAAGCGCGAGGCTCGGCAGTCGCAGAAGCTAGCTGAGCGAGAAATGCAGCTGGTTAGCTCGGGACTCGCCGAGTTGATTAAGCGGCAGAGCAGTCTACCGGCGGAGGAGTACACGCGCATACTCGATGGACTGATTGACAAGCTGAAGGCTCTTAAGCGCAAGCTGGAGGACTCCAAGCAGGAAGAAGCGCTGCTGATACAGCGGTCAAAGCAGCGCGCAGTGGACTTGAACGAGCTGAGCGACTTTAGCTCGGCAACGCAGCCCGAGTTCCAGCGATGGTGCCACACGCGCCTCGAGCGAGTGTTGATCGACTACATGCTGCGCAATGGCAACGTCGACACGGCAAAGCTGATCTTGGAAAAGAGCAACCTGGAGCACTTTGCTGACTCATCGCTGTTTGCGCTGGTAATGTCGACCGAGCGCGAGCTGCGCGAGCAACACAGCTGCCGTGGGGCGCTGCACTGGTGCGCGGAGAACCGGGGCGCGCTGCGCAAGATAGAGAGCTCGCTAGAGTTTGAGCTTCGACTGCAAGAGTTTATCGAGATGATCCGCGTCAAAAAGAGCCCCGAGGCGATTGCCTACGCAAAGAAGCATCTGACAGCGTGGTCCGACACACAGCTCCCGCGCATCCAGCGGGCAATGACGCTGCTGGCCTTCTCCCCGACGACGGCCTGTCCGCCGTACAAGCACATGTTTGATGTGGCGCGATGGGACGGCCTGGCTCACGAGTTCCGCATGGTCATTTTCCAGCTCTACAACCTGCCCTCACAGCCGCTGCTGCACTTGCTGCTGCAGACGGGGCTCTCGGCGCTAAAGACTCCGGCGTGCCAGTCTGACGATCCGTCTGAGCGCAACCGAAACTGCCCTGTGTGTCAGACAGACACTCTTGGCAAACTTGCCCAGGGCCTGCCGCTGAGCCACCACAGCAACTCCAACTTGGTGTGCCGCATTACCGGCGAGAAGATGAACGAGGACAACCCGCCAATGCGCCTGCCCAACGGCTACGTGTACTCGCTGAACTCGCTCACAGACATGGCACGCAAGCTCGGCGGCAAGGTCAAGTGCCCGCGCAGCGGCCAGGTCTACAGCCTGGCCGACGCCAAGAAGCTGTTTATAAGCTAGGCTTTGTCACATGATGTACATTCTGCAATCACAGCTGTCGATTTGATTCTGCGTGATACGCTGATCAAGTTTTTTTTCTTTTTGATTTTATTTTTTTTGTGCAAGCGCGAGCTGGTGCAAGCTATATTCCCTCTTGTTCACGTTTTGATTTCGACTTTACGCATATCCTCATTTGCCGCATAAACAAAAAGCAAACAATACGACCATGGGAAAGACCAGCAAGAAGGACCGCACATCGAGCATAATGGCAGAGGACACGGAGGGAGACTCGACGCAGCTCGAGGCGCTGCTGCTTGCGCCTATTGCGCACCCCATGGCCGACAAGAAGCTGGCCAAGAAGGCGCTAAAGACCGTGAAGAAGGCGACCAAGCACCGCCACGTCAAGCGCGGCGTGAAGGAGGTTGTCAAGGGCCTGCGGAAGGGCGATAAGGGCCTGGTGATCCTGGCCGGAAACATCTCGCCCGTGGACGTGCTGTCGCATATCCCTGTGCTCTGCGAGGACAACCAGGTCCCGTACATCTTTGTGCCATCAAAGGAGGAGCTGGGAGGCTCGTGCTCGACAAAGCGGCCGACCTGCTGCCTGATGATCGTGCCCGGTGGCAAGGGCGCCAAGGGCGAGGCCCACGAGGACTACAAGGAGACGTACGACGAGTGCTTCAAGTCCGCCAAGGACCTAGACGAGAAGCTGCTGGCGACTGCGGCGGCTGGCATCGTTGTTGCCTGAAGATCAAGAGCTTTAAATTTTTTTATAATATCGAGTATTGCTTCTATTCAATGGCAGTTGCGATCGATAAATGTATTTGCCGAAAAGAGCTACAAAGCTAAAGCGCAGAAGGTTGGTATTCAGCCTAATCGCGGTCCTCCTCGTCGCCAGATCCATCTTCGCCAGACTCGACATTAAGCTCGGTATCTTTTTTCAAGGCGCTAAAGTCAGGCATGTCGCCCATACCGCCCATACCGCCCATACCGCTCATGTCGCCCATGCCAAACTGCGAAAAGTCCATGCCGCCAGGCATACCGCCGCCCATTCCGAGCTGCGAAAAGCCTTTGTCAGGGTAGGCAGACGATTCATCCTCCGACTCGTCCTCGTCCACGTAACGATTAAAGTCGGTGTGCACATAGTGGAACTTGACATCCTGTTTGTACAGCCGCTTCCACCACACCTTGTCGTCAGCCTTCTTGAGGCAGTAGATGGACACACGCTTGGTGTTCAATTTTGACGACTCTTTGGGGACGACGGGCTCGAAAAAGTCCAGGTGGAGCTTGTACGTCTTATCTCCCTTTACGCACTCAAAGTCGATGCTGTTTTCCGTAATGGTGGCCTCGGGAGCGTTGTCGACCTCGATGGTGAGGTACACAACGTCCTTGCGCTGAGCCCACAGGACAGTGGGAGGTCTACATGGGTCAAATGAACACAGCATATATTAGGCCAGGAGCTTTGCTAATCGCAGACTCGCATACTCTCCAGCGCTGCTGGCAACGCGCAAGCACTTACACGGTCGAAGACATGGTAGGTAGTACTTGAGGTAAATAGGATTGCAGAAATAATATATTGGGCTGATAAATGCTAAAGAGAAAAGAAGCTGATAGAAGATAGAAGGCAAAGTTGCCTGCCCACGCTCGCGCTCACGCCCACGCGCATTGTGCCCACATCTGCTGAGGCTGGCTGCCCCCTGATCCGTAGGCTGGCATTACGGCAGATGATCACCTGTGTGCAAAGATGCCTGCTTCAATGAGCATGGACTTGACCTTCTCGTATGAGCCGAGGAAGACAAAGCCGCCGACGCTGATCCAAATAGTCCGCGGGATGATGCCGCTGAACAGGGCGCGCACGCCTTCCTCGCGCGCGATCCGGGTCAGCGTCGGCACGATCCCCGAGTACTCGAGGTGGGCGCCCATGCCTTTTGTCGACAGCATCACTCGCGTCTTAACGACGTCCAGCGGCGTGGTCAGGGCCGCCGCGGTCCCGCCAGCAAGCGAGCCGCAGACGGCGGCCTCCCACGACTTGATCGGCCGGCCCTGGCGCAGAGTGTGCGACTGCTTGAGGTACTCGTAGATGGGGAACTGGATGCACGTAAAGGGGATCTCACGCACCACCTGTGTCAGGTAGCCGCGGTAGAAGCCAAGCAGGCCCTCGGCGGCGTACGTGCCGCGGATCGCGCCAGAGAGCGAGGCGTGGTGCTTGGCCTGCAGCCGCTGCTTGATGACCTCGGTCGGCACTCGCACGAGGCAGGCCGCGATCTCGCCCGCCGAAGCAGCAAACATGTGCACAAACGGCTGGTACTTTTTCGACACGCTGCGTTCGCTGCCAGCCTTGACCTGCTCGTACGTCAGAAAGAACATGGCTGCGCCGGGCGATGACCCGATCACTGCAGACGACAGCCCAGAGTAGATGCCGCGGAACCCGCCGCTGGCCATGAACCCGGCCTTGGCCTGCAGCCGGGTCTTTATCGTGTCAAGCGGGAATAGCGCCACGTCCACCGCCATGCCAGCAAACCCGCCGGCTGCTAGGCACTGCGACGTATTCGGCGCTCCAGCTTCTCGGGGCATCGCTAGGGCTTGTGAGCGTCGCTTAGTGAGGCCGGGCCGTTGGAATGAGGCTATGGATCGTTAAAAGCCCTGCGTGGAAGCTAAGAAAATAACAAGTGAGCGTAAAAGGAAAGGTTGCTGATACAAGAGGTGAAAGATAAGTCGGCGCCATGCTAGCGCGGGCATATTTGCAGCGCCACGGATGCTCCGTATCTGATCGCAAAACAGCGCACAGGAGGAACTGGCAGAGAGGCGGTCTGGGCATTGGCAGGCCTGGGCGGCGGCGGCGGCGGCGGCTGACTGACCTTTGCTGCCTAGCAAGCTGCCCAGATGCTTTTGCCACAAAAGAGAAGCCGCCCAAACTCTCTTGCTTTGCGCTCACACACCTTGCAAGCTTTCTACTAAGCCAAAAATAAAAATAAAAATAAAAATAAAATATACCGGCTGCTTTGCCGCTGCCACTTTTACCCGCCACCCTTTCCTATTCACTTCACTATATTTTATTTTTATTTTTATTTTTGCATTTATTATCCTGCACTTGTTGTATGCCACTTGTCGCCGTATGCATGTCGAGGGGCACTCCGTAGCCGCTTCTCACTTGTCACGAATGCCACACACCCCCGGCTCTCGCTCCAGAGAGCTCCCAGCCAACAGCGCCTCGAATGGAGAGGCAGAGGCAACGCCAATGGCGTCCATGCGCCGGGCAAGGTCCTCGCGCTTCTCGCTCTTGCTAGAGACTAGCGTGGACTACGCGGCCTACCGCACAGCCTACGGGCGGCAGTTTCTGCAGCAGCAGCCCAAATTTGACTCGCTGAGAGATGCCGAGACCGAGCTCCGGTGCGTGCTCCACGACGAGGCCTTTGTTTCTACGAGCGACGACGGGTCGATAGCAGCCGAAAACGTGGCACTCGCTGTCGACTGGTTTATCAGCGCCCTTGTCTTGCTGTTTGACGGCGACGAGCCCTTCCAGAACCCCGACTTTCTGCGCCTGTGCTGCATGTTCTTTGCCTCGCCGCTCTACGAGAATAACGCGCGCCTGGTCCAGCGGCACTTGGTCAAGCGCACATATGCCGAGCTCAACACGAGCCCCGACGACGCCTATGAGACCACGCTGTGGCTGCTGCTGGCCTTTTTGCACCTGATCACAGAGTTCCAGCCCAATACTTACCTCCTGTGCAAGGACAGCGGCCTGTTTCCGCTGCTGCAGAGGCTGGTCCTGGGCTCTCCGGAGAAGCACTTGCACGTCCTGGCCATGTCGCTGATGTTTGAGATTGCCCAGGCCGTGTCTCTGTCTCAAACGGACATTGCCTGTGTCACCGACGACCTGCTGCTATTCCTTTTGGAGTACATTGAGCGCATGCGCTTCGCCGAAAGTGACGTCTACAACAACACCGGCACCAAGCTTGTTCTGGCGTTGAACGAGCAATTCCTCAAGCTAGACGGCTATGCATCGATTCCTAGCTCGCCTCTGGCGCCCGCGCATGCCAGTGGTTTTGTTGCACCACACGCATATGTCCCAGCATCGCCGCGCTCTCCTGGAGGTAGCACCAACATTCATACAGACAGGCTGCTCCCAGCGATCGAGCGCATGACTATACGAGCCACGCATGCGCGCACAGCCTCTACCAGCCTTCCAGTGGCTGTCATTGGCGACGATGTTCCCAGTGCGCCGAGCCACACACAACTACCGCTGCGAAATCCAGCGCTGCGTGCTTTGCCAGCGGAAGCGCGCCTAATACCTCGCAGTCGGTCCATGGACTTTAGATCTTTCATCGAGGACGAGCCAAGAACCCTGCCTCGGTCCGACTCTGACTCGAGCAAGCACCTCTCTCACCGGCAAGGGCCTCGCAGCGAGCGAGAAACCACCGCTAGCCTTGAGGTAAGCGCGCTGATGGGGTTCCACCCTTCATGCCAGCGGCCTACTCCAGTAGTCGCCATTCTGGCACGACGTATTGACTGCTGCAAGACATTCACCGAGAACCTGGTGTTCCTACTCAACCGCGAGACTGACCCGGCCACGCAAGTGCTGATATTGCACGCGTTACACTGCATCCTGAGCGATCCCGGCACCCTGGGCATACTGTACACAAATGACATGTACGTACTGGTCGACATAATCATTCGCGACCTGAGCAATCTCTCGGACAACATTCAGCGGCTAAGCCAGGCGTACTTGTGTGTCGTAGGCAGTCTTTTGCGCAATCCCGTCTTTTTGGCCACCCGACATCGACTATCAGACATCGAGCTCTGCCTGGTGAACATGCTGCGCCATTCGCTGGTGTGCTCACAGGCCTCGGTTTCCGTGGCTTCTCGGCGAGGAAGCGCTAGCTCTTCGAGCACTCGCCACAACTCTATAACATCCGACTTGGCCATCGCCGTCCCGCATATCGAGTCGCATCGGGGAAGTCGAGCTGTGTCGCCAGTTTCGTCGCTTTCTTCGTCAGTGAGCGAAGATACCTGCTTCCGACGCTCAGTTGAGGATATGCAGTGCTTGGGGATTACGACGAAAGCTTCGCGCAGACCCGCTCCGCCGCCGCCGCCTCTGTCTGCATCTCACCGAGCTTGGGCAAGTCACCAACATGCTTCAGCTTGCTCGCCAGCGCCACTACCCGCTAATTCAAGCAACACGCTTAGACCACCTGGTCATAGGCGCCGTGCGCCGCCTCCGCCGCCACCACCGCGGGAGGCGCGCTCCCCGGCAGCTGGGTATGAAGCAACAATGGTGGCAGCGCATTCAGGCCAGCTGGCTGGGCTCCAGCACGCACTGGGCAGAGACGCGCCAACAGAGACGCGCGAATCTCAACCCCGGCGCCACCGGCGTCCTCCGCCCCCGCCGCCCACGCCGTCCTCGTGCAATTCGTCTCCATTGCTAGTATCGAAGCCATCGCCACACTCTTCCAGAGTCCCCCCGCCACCACCACCACTAGCAGCAGCTCTTGCACGGACACAGCGGACTGAGCATACGGGGTTGCGCCGACAGCTGTCAGTCAAGAAGAGTGTATCGGTGTACAAGCGCAATGCTGACCGGCCGGCACCTCCTCAGCCCAGGGCTCGCAATGTCACGGGCATGGCCGACAGGTCCATCAGCGGCGACGAAGCCGAGGATGGTTCGCACGGGCACTCGGTCTTGCCAACAGTCCAAGTATCTCCTGCGAGTGGGCTTGCCATCGACAAGAGGCCAATATCTAGCGACAACTCCAAGGACAGCGGCGACGAAGCTGATAGCGACTCTTCAGGCGTCAATCTGGCCAGGGTTCCAGGTCCCAAGGAAGCTGGCGAAGAGCGGCGAACCACCCGCAGACTCGTTGAGGCTGCACTGCGGTGCTGCCACGAAGCGCGCATTCTGGCCGTATCGCGTGGTCCTGTGGCCAACACGCTCACCCAAGCAGCGCCATAGAGACAATCATAACCTCTTTTGTAGTAATAGATTTTCAGATCCAGATCCAGTTCACATGAAGAGATCGACTCGGCTCGGTCACTATCTTTATTTTTTATTTCTTTTATTTTGGTGGGGAAATGATTCCTGTGCTTTGTGTTCACTATCGCTTTTTTCTTTTGGCAATTATAGCCACTATTACGTTAACGCATTTCTCGTTCATGCGCGTCGGGCGTCTGAGAGTGGGCAAAACAATCCGCAGGGCTACGCGCAAAACACGGCGACTTTAATGCGATTTCGGACGCTTACAGGAGTGCAGCGGCACCAAGTCACCAATCTGCTGTTCGCTGCTGGCGTTGTGTCGGCGATTGCCACGGTGACGGGGTCGAGCCTGCTGGGCTGTCCGGCAGTTAACCGCGACAGCCGACTAGACGACGAGCAGATCGACGATGGCGGCACGCCTGAGCAGCGGCGACTACGGCCAGCCAAGGCAGCAGCAACAGCAGTAGCGCTGCAGGGCATGGAGGAGCAACAGTTTGTCGGCGGCAAAATGGAGAAGGTGAAGGTGCGAGCGTCCGCTAAAGAGTAGATCGAGCCATTTGACAAAATATATTCACAACTTGTACTATCGACATATCCCCGCCATTGCTTGATGCCCAACCGAGGTTCTAAAACAGGGTTATTAACAAATAAACGCAAATGTACTTTGTGGCTAGTCCTCGTCCTTCATAGCATTGCTGCTGGGCGATCGGGCAGCCACGCGCGGGCGCTTTGACGGTGCGAGGACGGGACTAGTCTGGCGACTAGCCGACACTTCTGCAGCCCGCTCAGGTGGCACAGGCACTTTGAATTCTAGCGTAGGCGTCGTGACGGAGCTACTAGCCCGCATACCGCTCAGCGTGAGCTTGGCATTGAGCTCCTTGATCTCCTTGCGCAGCTGAGAGTTTTCTTCTTGCAAGTCACAAACTTGCGACTCCAAGTTGTTTATGTACGCCTTTTTCTTTTGCCGGCACTCCTTCGCCGCCAACCGGTTGCGCTGCAGCCGCCGTGCTCGGCGCTCATCGGTAGTCAAGTGACGCAGCGATCCGGGCCGTCCAGATCCAGGCGCATCGGGAGTCAGCGGCATTCCGCCTCTGTCTCGCCCCATCTCTTCATCGTCATCGTCGTCATCTCGGTCATCCGACATCGAATCGTAGTATTGCTCGCCCTTGGCCACAGCCGCAGTCGCAACCGACACGCCGGCCGCCGCCTTCCGCCTGCGTCCCGGGGTCTTGGTTGGTGTAGTCATATTTTGCGCTGAGCGTGGCAGGCCGGGCGTTTGCAGAGCATCCTGTAGGTCGACTGTAGCGGGAGCCAGGCTCGTTGCGATCTGCCCGGTGTTGGAGAACACGTCAGCCGACAAGCCGCCAAGTGCTGCCACGTCAAAGCCCTGCATTGTGGCATCGTCGACCAGAGCAGCAGCAGCAGCGACGGCGTCATCGTCGGTGCCCGCCGATAAGCTCATGCGCTCGCCAGGAGCTGGCGTGCCCTGCAGCGAGGTTGATACCGAGGGGATAGTCGGCATAACCACCGAGTGCATCCCAGACACCGCCAGCAATGCGGCGGTGGCGGCACTGTGCTGCGACGGGTGGCCAGGATACGACCCGATCGACTGCGGCGAGTTGGCTGCTGCTGCCGCTGCGGCTATAGCAGCAGCAACGTCGCCACCGCCCATGTATGACTTTGTGCTGTTTGCGATCGATGCCAGCACCGAGCTGGCAGCAGCAGCGGCCTCTACGCTGCTCCTTCGGCGGTGCGAGTTGGTGTGGTGCGAGCTCATAATCTCCATGACCTGGTCGCGAGCATTCTGCTGCAAAGAGGCCAGTATGTCTCCGCCGCCAGAGGCCGCTGTGGGGGATTGCACGGAGACGCCGGCCATCGCTGAGCTGAGCGATGAAGGGACGGAGGGAGAAGCCAGCGCCATCGCCTCAACGCTCGAGCCGCTCAGCTGTGCGCTGGCTATTGCATTAGAGAACGCTGCGGCTGTGGCCACCGTTATTTCTTCGCTGGTGATGTTTGCTAACGACGGCTGATCAGGCTCCAGCTGAGGGAACGGTGCTGTCAGTCGTGGGTCTATCGCTGACGCCAATACAGGCTCTGAAAGCCCGGGAGCTGTCGAGGCAGCTTCCGCCGCTGCTGCTGCTGCCACCGCCGCAACGGCAGCCGAGAATGCTGCTGCAGGCGCTTCAGACATTACTAGACTCGGTATAAGAAAAAATAATAGACAATTGTGACGTCGCGTGCGAGTTGGTGCAAATTAGATAGCAAAAAAAAAAAATTAGGAAGGGGAAAAAAGATGTCGTCACTCATATGTGATGATAGGCCAACACTAGCGGAGCGGCGGATCGCTACGAAAAAATTTTCAGCATCGCTGATTGGCCAGCAACATATGGCGGCGGGCTGGCCTGGTCTCTCGTGCTTGGACAATTCCCTGACATTTACAATATGAAAGATATTTGCCAGTATTAGAAAAGTATTGGCTGTAGATGGTGATATGCTTCCGCTTAGGCCACTTTTTTTTTTTTTT
>JANBTD010000002.1:44122-72772 GCA_027578595.1 Coemansia sp. RSA 1836 | reverse complement strand
TTTTTTTTTTTTTATATTTTTACTCTGCCCGCTTCACAATGGTCAAGAACGCCTCGTGTGGTAGCTCGACCTTGCCAATGCGCTTCAGACGCTTCTTGCCCTCCTTTTGCTTGTTCAAGAGCTTCATCTTGCGCGTAATATCGCCGCCGTAGCATTTGGCGGTGACGTTCTTGCGCAGCTGCTTGACGGTCTCGCGCGCAATGATCTTGCCGTTGGCAGTAGTCTGGATGATAATGTCAAACAGTTGCCGACGGATGACTTCCTTTAGCCGACTAGCAATCTCGCGGCCAGCAGGGACAACGCTGCTCTTGTGCATTACCGCCGCGAGCGCGTCAACTGCCTCGCCGTTTAGCAAGACCTCCATCTTGACCAAGTCCGACGCGTCGTAGCCAGCCTCCTCGTAGTCAAAGCTAGCAAAGCCTTGCGACTTTGACTTGAGCTTGTCAAAAAAGTCGGTCACAATTTCGGCCATCGGCAGCCGGCACTTTAGCATCACTCGCGTCTCGTCGATGAAGGTGTGGTTCTGGAGCTCGCCGCGATGCGTCGTGCACAGCTCAAGCATGCTCCCAAGGTACTTTTCAGGGAATATGAGAGTCGAGGTAACAAACGGCTCCATGGTCGACTCGACGTAGTCGTTCATGACATTGGCATCGGGGAAGTCGGCCGGAGTTCGGATAAACTTGGAAGAGCCGTCCCGATACTTGATCTGGTACGGGACAGTTGGCGACGTCACCAAAATGTTGGTGTCGTACTCCTCCTCCAGCCGTTGGCGGAATACGTCCATGTGCAGCGTGCCCAGAAATCCCAAGCGCCAGCCTTGGCCCAGCGCCGCACTCGTCTCCTTGTGCACGCTGACGCTCGAGTCGTTCAGCGTTAGCTTTTGGATCGACTCATTCAGGCGGTCAAACTCGCCCGCATCGATCGGAAATACGCCCGCAAACACCATCGACTTTGCTGGCACAAATCCAGGCAGCGCCTCGACGGGAAACTTGTCTCGATAGAACGTGTCGCCGACATGCGCCTCGGCGATGGACTTCATGTTGCAGACAATGTAGCCCACTTGTCCGACTTGCAGCAGCGTCGTCGGCGTCTGCTCTGGATGCATCACGCCTACTTCCATGACTTCATACTTTGTCCCCGAGTGGTTTGATACGATCCTGTCTCCACGGCGGATGGACCCGTCCTTGACTGCCATCAGGCACACGACTCCGACGTAAGTGTCGTACCACGTGTCAAACAACAGCGCCTTGAACGGCTTGTCTGCGCTGCCCGATGGCGGCGGCGTTTGCTCGATTACGGCTGGCAGCACTTGTTCCACGCCCAGCCCCGTTTTGGCCGATAATTGCAATATGCAGCCGGCCTCAATTTCAAAGGCACTCTCGATCTGCTTGGCGGCCCGCTCAGGCTCGGCGGTAGGCAGGTCGACCTTGTTTAGCATGGGAATCACGGACAGGCCCTCGCCAAATGCTAGGTAAAAGTTGGCCACTGTCTGTGCTTGAATGCCTTGCGCGGCGTCGACTAGCAATATCGTGCCCTGACAAGCCGCCAGCGATCGCGAGACCTCGTAGCTAAAGTCGACATGCCCTGGCGTGTCGATCAAGTTCATTAGGTACCGCTCGCCCTTGTGCTCGTAGAACATGCTCACAGATTGCGCCTTGACCGTGATTCCTCGCTCGCGCTCGACCTTGAGCTTGTCAAGCACTTGCTTGTTTTTGCCCGTTTTCGATATCACTCCTGTCAGCTCGAGCAGCCGGTCGGCAAGAGTGCTCTTTCCGTGGTCGATGTGCGCGATGATGCTAAAGTTGCGAATCCGCTCTGGCGGGATCGTCGATATGTCCATATCGCCGCGCTTGCCCTCAGCCAGACGGACTGCGTATGGCCGGCGGAGGCAAGGGCTTAAGATCGTGGTGGGGCCGCGGCAAGTCCACTGGGCGCAGGCTTGCCACCGCTGCGCCGCACATGTCAACCGCGTCTGTAGCATAGCTCTGCCTATAGCTGCAAATATAAAGAACGTACAAAGGCGATAAGGACTATTGAGAGCAGCTCGCGGCCAATCCAGCCCGCAACCAAGAGACATGGCGAGGGGCAGCTTGCCAAGTTCCTCTCACTTAAGGGAGCTGCAGCACTTGGCATACAAGTCACATGCTAGATCGAGATTAGGCACTTTGTCAACAACCCGCCAGTTCGGGAGAGAAAAAAAGCACCTTCTTGTCTGTCCTTGTGTGCAATTGTGGAAATGCGAAATAAAAAGCCTGCATATCGGCCGGCGCCGTCGGCTGCTCCGGCGCCGTTGCCTCGCGCTGCAGGTCGCCAAGCGAACTCAGTGGCCGCGCCAGCCTTTGGCGCTCAGCAACCGGCGTTTATTGGCGCGCTGAGAGAGGGACAGGAGCAGTACGAGGCGAGCTGGCGGGATAGGCAGGCGCAATTCGAGACGGCGTGGGGCGAGCGCGAGGCGCAGTATGCTACGGCGTGGAACGAGCGACGAACGCGCTTTGAGGCAGCGTGGAAAGAACAGCAGGCGCAAGTGGAGGCCGCGCTGAGCCAGCAGCAGACTCTGTTTGAGGCGCTGTGGAGCGGGAAGCAGACGCTGTACCAATCGGCATGGGACGAGCAGCAACTAAAATTTGACGCGGCGTGGAAGGAGCGACACGCCTACTTTGAAACCGTTTGGAAGGAGCAGCAGGCGCAGTACGAGAGCTCGTGGAAGGAGCGCCAGGCGCAAATTGAGGCAGCGCTCAAGCTTGTGACGGCGCCAGCCAAGCCTGTAGGCCCCAAGACATCTCGCGCTCGTCCGCAGCCCGAGCCCAGGCCCAAGCAGCAGCAAAGGCAGGCGACAGGAGCGTCTGTTCAGCAATCGTCCAAGGGAGCGGCCGCCCAGGGACTGGGCCAGCTGCAAAAGCACAGTGCCTTGCTGCAAGCAAAGTTTGCCGAGCCATTGGAGAAGTACACTGGGCTCAAGGGGAGCCAAGACTTTGCCACCGCTGCCACGCAGGAGCACAATAATGTTCAGAGTATGTTTGCGGACCTTGCTTTGCAAAACAGCGAAGGCTCGAAGCAGGCACTTGGGCGGCTGTCTCACTATTCCAAGGGGCTCAAGCGATCAAGCGCGCCATTGCCAGACAGAGAAGATGCTCGGACAAAGTCGATCACATCAGCACCAGCTACAAGTATTGCTATGCCAGAGCCAGCGACGGTGCCAGATATGCTAGGCGCCGCACCAGCTACTAATGCAGCTGAGGCAGACGAGCTGAAGGCGCAGATATCTCTCCGCCTAGAAGCTATTAGCAAGAGCAAGGATGGGATGGCGACGCTAGAGTCTGCTCTCTTGAAGAGCCTTGCCAAGGAGCAGAGACAACGAGGCGGGCCCGGACCAGATCCTGCCTAGCTGCCCTTCACACTCATATCACTGTGAGGACACGCGCTACATTCTATAGCTCATTTCATATTGTATTTTTTAACTCTTTTTCGCCTCGGCATTTGTGTTGAAGTGTTTTATGCCCACAACTATGCTTGTCGCCGAGCCGCGCAGTTATTTCGCAGCTTGTATGAGGATACGTGCTCGCTCATATTATATGTTCTTCATACCCCTGGCTACTTTAACAACATATTAGGACCATTGCTAGATGTCGCAAGCGAAAAAGGCCAGAACAAGCGATGTCAGGGAGTTTGGCACGAGTAGCAGGTGCAAGCTAGGTATAGAGATGGTGGTGGCCATGCCACCAAATATTGGCGCGATCTCAGCGATCTCGGCTTGGGATCCAAGCGACGCTTCCTCCAGTGGCCTTTCGCATGGAAACATGGCAGCGATTGCAATTGGCACAGACACGGGCTGCATTATGCTCATTGACAGCAGCAAAAAGGTAACCACGCTTGAGGGCGGCGGCGGCCCAGCAGTTCAATTCTTGCTGGTCAAGGGCGAAACGGCAGCAGCAACGTCGACATCAACAGTCGTTG
The DNA here is from genome assembly GCA_027578595.1 of Coemansia sp. RSA 1836. Lineage (NCBI taxonomy): Eukaryota > Fungi > Kickxellomycota > Kickxellomycetes > Kickxellales > Kickxellaceae > Coemansia > Coemansia sp. RSA 1836. The sequence continues at coordinate 68,818 of JANBTD010000002.1, read as the reverse complement.
CGCGACATGGCGCTCTGCCGGATGTCATTGCGTGTGATTCGGACGGAAGAGTCTCGGTGTATGTAATGGGCCAGATGTTTGCCCGCAACATATTCTCGGTGCCCATATCGGCAGTCGCGGTCGATACCAGCCCAAACTCGCCTAGTGCCTTTATCGTAGGCGATCTGAGCGGTGCAGTGACCGCCTGTCATGCGCAAGAGGTGCTGTGGCGAGCGCAAATAGCAGTGCAAGAGCCTGCTCCCAAATCTGAGCGCATACGACCACAGCTATCAGACTCTACGGCGGATCCGGGGATATCTGGCGTGTGCGCGACGCAATTCCCAGACAACCATGGCATCTTGACGAGCTATGTGCTGGCGACAAGCGGCAGTAGCAAAGTGCAAGTGCTTTCGCGCGGCCACTCGGTTTTATCGGTGCCAACGCTGATCCCCTGTAGCACAATCTCGGCCGGATATTTTGTTGACAGCGTGTCTTCCAGATGCACCACTAGTAAATTCCAGGCGATCGTTGGCGACGAGGCCGGGCGGCTCTTTGTGCTGGACAACTTTGAGCCGATTCCATACGCGCAGCTGGACTACCCAATAACACGCGTGATCTCTATTCCATTGATGTCCTTCTCTGGGCAGCACGGCGTAGATGTCGTTGTGTGCGCGACACAGTCAAACTCGGTGTACATCCTCCATAACAAGCAAGTGGTTGGCTCATATACGGCCGACTTCTGGCCAGTGTCGGTGGACGTAGTTGGCGCCTTCTCCGCAGCAGCTGGCCCTTGCATTGTCATTGCTCGAAACACCACACTGGATGGTAGCAGCTGTGCAAAGGCTGTGCACGTAATCCCTATTGAGCTTGATCTCCACTAGAATTTCCCCCGCTACATTTGAATGATTGGCACATATGGCCTGGAGTGTAGACCAGAGGATTAGCACCAACGAATAGCCACCATCAATCTCCAAATTACCTAGCGATTAGCTACGACAGATGCTGTATATTAAAAGGCACACGCTCGTTTAATTTGGAGGGCAGTGCAGCATTGTCTGCACACCGTGACGAGTGGCCACGGTTCGCTGCCCAATGTAGCCCAGATTGGCGCCCGTCCGCGACAGAGCTGTGTTGCTTTCCTTCTTTCGATAGAGGGAAATTACATGCGCTCAATGCAAACAAGTCAGCTGCGGCTGTGCTCTGCATCTGCGTGACCAAGGAGAGATAAGCTGAGCAAATTAGCGCTCCAAAACGGCTGTCCGTTTCTTCATTAGCGCGTGGTCTGCCGTCATCACGCCCGACGTTTCCCACATCTACAGCATGGAGGGTGCGTGACTGCAACTGCGCCCGCCTGGCAGCTCAGCATTTGGAATGCAAAGGCGGCAGAGGTAGGTGGTGCGCCGAAAATGGCCGAGCAGGATATTTGCTGCCGCCCCCTTTATTTCATTACTGGCGAGAAACCTGTGCTTGTTTGCAACACATCTGACACCTGTATTCGGACGTGTCGGATCTTTGGCAGTGTTTTTTATCTTTCGATTACACGCAATGGTTCATAGCATGAAGCTGCTGTGGGATAGCTCATACCCATTCCTTCGACACGACCTAATACGTGTCCCTGCATTGCGTTCTTGTGCGCCCAGCACTCGACGCCTACGCATTTGGTGCCTGCGAGGAGCGGCACTGTGTGCGATGTAGCATGTGTGGCCGCGCATGCGCACGAATGACCGATAGGCGCAGTGCATTGCACAGACATGCTCTGCGCTGGTGCGTCCTTTTTTTGCTCCTTTGCTTTATGGTTGTCTTCTGAGCACCCAAGGCACTTGCTGTGCAGAAGGGCGCGTGCATGACCGCGCCAACAAGGAAAAAGGAAGGAAATGGGCGATCTTTCGCGCGGCTTGCTCGGCTCACCAGTCCTATTTTTCGCTGGGTGCATATGTATTGCGCTCAACACATGCCTTAATAAGGCACTATAATTACAAGCAGGAGAGGCCGCGAGTGTATTGTGCAAGCGACAAGTACCGAGTACAAGGTTCAAGCTTCAAGGCAGACGAAGACAGCGGCGGGCCTTTACGCGCAATGCCGCCTGCCAACGTATGCGAACTGGTGTATTTGGGGGGGGGGGATTTGGTGCCAGGCTGCCTAGCTTGCCCGAGTTGCTTGCATCGGCGCAAAATGTATTCTACGCATTGCCCACCTGCTTGCTATAGCTAGCAGACCTACCTATCTACACTGTATTCAACATGTCATACCACCTGTTTTTGGGTCTCTGCTCGGTCAGCCCGGCAGCTGAATCACACGCCCCATGAGAGATGAAAGGTCGGAGTGGCAGAAGGCTGCGCTGCAATTGTTTACAATGTAGCGGCAAGCACTTGCGAGAGACAGGTGAGGCATCCCCCCGACGGGAGCATGCTAGGCTTGGATGCTGAAATATCTGGAGGAGGCGTAGGGAGCAATGGAAGGGGCGTGCAGAAGCCAGGCTGTAGTGCTGCTCCCGGGTTTCAAAAAGTTGTCTGCCCTCGGGCCTCGCGCCGTGCATTGGTGGTTGTGGCATTCCGCGCCGAGTGGTGGCAGCGGGCCCTCTCCACTCCCCAAAACGACACTGCGGGTGCGGCGGCGGCGGCTACTCATGGGGCCAGATGATGCGGCCATGGCCCATGATCATGTTGCTTGTTTGCAAGATAAGAGCGCCAGAGTAGCAATTGAAAAAGAGGGGAGGACGGATAATGCTTGCTGCGTGGCAGGGTGCTCAGCCGCGACGTGCTTGGAGCCGCGAGAGGAGAGGCACAGAATGGCTAGCTCATGAGGACAGCGGCAACGTCCACAATGGCAAGCTCGTAATTTTTCTTGTCCCCAAGAGAGACAAGCAGACATGTCCGGGGAGTGGTAGATCATTCAAATGCTTCGTTTACATTGACTGGTGCGTTTAGAGTGGCTGGCGAAAGAGGGCAGGCGCTGCAGCAGATGCCCGCCTGCCTCGAGGGGTAGGGCAGTTTGCCGAAGCTTATAAATATCCTGGGGGTGCCGCCTCCATCCTCTTCACAGACTTTCAGCATCTACAACACCCTTACACACATTCCAACACACTTCTTTTCTCGCTCGCACGATCTAACTTCTTGCCCTCTCGCTCAAGCGGATCAATACACCGACAATGTGCAACAAGCAGAACAAAGGCGACAGCTCGATCCTGGGAACCTTCCGCCAGTTCAGGGAGGACTTTTGGTGCCGGATCTGTGGCTTTAATGCGCTGTCCGACTTCCACCTCGAGCTCCACCTCATGACCGACCACCCGGGTGAGGAGAATCCCACGTAAGGGCGCTGCTGCCCGCAAGCCCCGGCTTGAGGACGCCGGCACCATGACAGCATATCTACTGGTTTAACTCGTCGTGGTCTGAATGGCTTTCTTTTTTCTTCTTTTTAATCTGCATCCCGCTTACTTTGGTACGCGCTGTATCTCTTATGCTTGTCGTCTAGATGTTTTTATTGCTCCACTCCAATAAACCAGTACTAAATCCCGAACAAGTGAAGAGCTGTACTTGATCGCATCCAGATATTGTCTCAGACAAGCGGTGGATACATGCATCCTCTTTGTTTAGAAGTGCTAAGCATTTCTTCGGGACTTGAGCCAAAGACCAGCCTATGTTTGCTCTCCTCTATGCTTAGGTAAGCGCTCCCTGCCAGCACATTCCTCTTTCTTTCTTGCTTTGCTCGTAATTATGTAATAGAGTATCCGGCACCGAAAGCGAAGTGCTTGATACCGTCTATTTTTGCTAGAGTAGCCATACAAGTCGAAGCCCCCATTGTCAGCGTCCAGACGCGGACTTGCCACGAACTCGCCCGCAGCAAGCGCAGCTACCACTCCCTGGCCGCAGCGCAGCTAGCAGCTACTGGCAAGTGTGGATAATTTGACGCAACTTGAATGCCATTGGAAGGGCTGTTCCGACGCCGCGCTCCTACCCAAGGTACAGATGCAGCAGCGCTAGCAAGAAGATAGGCAGAATCGCAACAATTCGTGTGACTTTCCGAATTCTTGTTTTGTTTCGTGCCTCGACATGCGCTTTTGCCTAGCTCCCGCTCAGCGCGTGGCCCCCGCTTGGGCATTTGGGCGGAGTGTGCAGTGTTCCGCGGATTGTACATGGCGCGCAGCTGACTGGCACAGGGAGGTGGCTAAAACATTCAATACATTCCCTGACTTTCCGCCGTGCCACTTTGTTGCAACGCAGCAAAACGAAGGACCTCGCGGATGAATTTTTTCCTTTCCTTTCACGCAGGACTGGGTGCGGAATAAAAGCAGCTGGGTGAATGACCGTATCTCAAGACCTCCAGCTGTCCACTGGCGAGGAGCAAGAAGCTGCATGCATGCGTGATATTCCGTTTGCCGCTTCGCTTGCCTTGTCTCTAGCGCCAACAATGGCACTTTGCTCGCCACGCGCCGTGCAATGGACGCCTAGTCACGTGCCGTCCCTTGGCGACATGCGAACGGCTTGATCTGCAAAACCAATTTGCCCCAGGCCGAGATTTTGCTTGGCCAATTTTCTCGCTAAAAAAAAATTAATCGTCTTGCTTTCTTTTGCTCATGCTGTTCTACGAGCGCGCAGCCGACATCCTCGGGCGCCTGGAGCGGCGCCAGGGCTCCGTGAAGAGCATGACTGTTGGCAACCACTACCTCAAGCCCGAAGAGAAGCGCAAGATGTACGCGCTGCTATGCGAGACACTGAAGCATGCCTCGGCGCTGTCGGCCGTCATTGAGCGCAGCGGGCTCTTGCAGGCCGAGGACATCGAGCCGAGGCTGGCGCTGGTGCTTGCACACGACTTGCTGTTCACGCGCGGCGGCTTGCAGCACCAGGGCGCTGACCCGAAGCTCAACCTGGCGATTCGCAAGCACAAGGCCAGATTGATGGCCGAGCTGGAGCGGTTCAAGGCCGAGCTGGGCGCAACGAGCAATGCGGATCTGGTGCCCGCACACTTGCGCGACACCGCCGCCTCGGCGTTCCGCTACGTGCGCGTCAACCTCCTGGTGGCCTCAGTCGATGCCATTGTCAAGGCGTTCCAGGACGACCGGTACCGACTAATCGACCTCAGTCAGGCCGAGGGCCGCTCACTGCACCAAGTGCTGGCAGCAAAGTCGCGAGTGTTTGTGCGTGACCCAGATCTGCCGGATCTGCTAGTGTTCCCGCCTGGAACTGACCTGCATGCGCACCCGCTGTATGCGAACGGGTCGGTTGTTCTCCAGGACAAGGCGTCGTGCATGCCAGCTCACGTAGTGCAGCCGGCTCCGGGCTCGGTGGCCCTCGATGCGTGCGCCGCGCCCGGCAACAAGACGGGCCATATGGCCAGCCTGATGGGTAACCGAGGCCGGATATTTGCCTTTGACATGGACCAGCGCCGCTTGCAGACTCTGGTCGAGCTCACGGGCAACGCCAAGTGCAAGATCATCACGCCACAGTGTATGAACTTTTTAGACGTGGACCCTCTTGATCCCAGCTACGCCGACGTCGAGTACGCCCTGCTTGACCCGTCGTGCTCGGGGTCTGGCATTGTCAATCGGCAGGACGCCCTCGTCGACGCGTACATCGCTATTGTCAACCCCGCTGGCGCCGGTGGCAACGAGGCGAAGAGCTCAGAGACGAGAGCGCGCAATCTGGCGGACTTTCAAACGTCAATTGTCTTGCACGCCATGCGCTTCCCTGGCGTCAAGCGCATATCGTACTCGACTTGCTCGGTGTACGCCGAGGAGAACGAGGGCGTCGTGGCCAGAGTGCTGCAGAGCCAGAGCGAGTTTGGCCTGGCTGGCGCCGACCAGGTCGTTCCGACTTGGCACCGCCGTGGCCTAGAGACCGCCGGCCTGACTAAGGAGCAGGCGGCCTGCGTGGTGCGCACGATGCCCGAGGATGGTACCAACGGCTTCTTTGTCGCTGGCTTTGTGCGCCAGCAGCCAGCCGACATTGCCAACACGCAGCAGCAGCTGGCCGAGCTGCGCGCCACCCGGCAGAAGGAAGAGGAGGCCAGGCCAAGGTACGCAGGCAATGCCTTTGAGTCGGCTGGCGGTGCCAAGAAGCCGAAGAACCCGCCGCAAGCCAAAAAGCCCAAGCAGCCAAGGCAGCCTAGAGTAAGAGTGCCCAAGCAAGCCAAGGACGGCAGCGAGTCAACGGCGCCTGCCAAGCGCGAGCCGCCGCCGCTGGTCGTTGCCAGCGGAGCGGTGACGAAAAGCAAAGCCAAGGGCAAGAAAAAGCCCAAGCGGAGAGTCTCAATAGCCGTCACTCAGACGTAGATTCGTCTCTTGAGCAGGCACATGTGCTCGCTCGCCTTCCACCAGCAAAATCCCTTTTTCCTTTCCTTTTCTCAATTTGGAAATTGAGCTCTATAGATTTTTTTTTTTTGCTACATTCGCCAGAAGGTCTCTCAACCATCCGTTCTCCTCTGCTAGAACGTATAGCTGGCGACATACACCGGACAGACAGTAGCAGGGCGCCTACCTCGTCGCTGCGTTCAGCGTCATGTCGTTCAAATTCAACTGGGGCGGCTTTCCGCCCGAGTTTAACGAAGAGGCCCTGGCGATGCTGACACAAGCGCTGAATAAGGGCGGCAACAAGCCCCCGAACCTGGTCGGCCCGATTATTGCCAAGGAGCTTGACTTGGGCAGCAATCCTCCGCAGCTGGACATTCTGGAAATTAGCGAGCTTGAGGAAGACCGGTTCCGAGCAATGTTTCGCATGAAGTACGAGGGCGACGGCTATCTTGTCTTGCAAACCCAGGTCCAGGCCAACCCACTGCGCCTACCAACCAGCGAGCTGCCGACCATGCCCAGCCTAGGAGTCGTCGCTGCTGCCCAGCCGCTAGTGGTGCCTATGCTCTTGCGCATATCGGGGCTAAAGCTGCACGGAATCATCGTGCTTGCCGTCTCCAAACAAGACGGCATAACCCTGGTATTTCGCAGCGATCCACTGGTCTCGGTTGAGGTGCACTCGACCTTTGACTCGGTGCCGTCTGTGCGCAGCATGTTGCAGCGCGAAATTGAGGCTACTCTGCGCTCTCTATTCCAGGACGACTTGCCGGTCATAGTCCACGACATGAGCGTCAACGAGATCCGCCGTGCTCGCGAGCTCAAAGAGAAGGAGCGCCGCGAGTGCATTGAAAGGCAGCAGCAGTTGATTCGCATGCACCACACTCAGTCTGTCACCAACGCTGGTATGTGGGATGAGGTGCCAGGCGCAGAGGGAGTGGTCGGCACGGACTCTGGCGCCGCGTCAGCTGGCTCTCTTTCCCGCTCGATCTCGCAGCAGCTGATGGCGTCGCAGCTCCACCGACGGCTGATGGAGCTCTCTCACAGCAATGACAATGCTGTCGGCAGTAGTCTCGGCCACGAGCCGATAAACGGAGTCGCCAACGTAAACCCCTTGCTCGAGCAAGCTAACCATGCGAGCTTTGGCGCACGGATCACGCCGCGGCGAAGCATTGACGCTGGCCAGCTCTACACATTTCAGGGTGCCGGAATAGTTCAGCCGCAGTGGAAATCTGAGCGCGAGGACGAAGTGCCGCTGGTGATGCGCGCTGACCATGAAAGCCCGACGCAGCACCACCAATATATCCGCCCCCAGTTTGGCCATAGTCGACGCCACCGCAGCGATACGTTTAGCGGCACCAGGATGAGCGGAGACCCAGAGTCACTGGAGCAGTTTCTCAACGACGACTGGGAGCGCATGCAGCAGTCGGCGGAGCTCGACGTCTACCTTGTGCGCCGCGAAAAGCAGCGAGAGATTGACGAGCAGCGCAGTGGAGTGGTGCTGCGCCCGACGGACAACGCGGTGGCCGCTCGCCTCGCCTCGCTAATGAGCATGGGCCAGACGCTCTCCCCATACACGCGCCGATTCGAGCATACGACAATGAGGTCTGACGTCAATCCACAGCTGGGCCAGGCGATGAACCGGCAGCCGGCCTTCTCTGACAATGGCGTCTATTTGTCCCCGCCTCCGCAGTTCGTGTCTCAACCGCTGTCGCCAGGCAATACAATCCCGCATCTGGGCACTAGAAATTTTTCGATGAGTGGCGGCGGCGGGCTGGCTGCTGCGTCTGCCACGCCCTACTCAGCGACTACCCCGCCTCATGGCGCTAGCGGCGGCCGCTCGCCATTTCCGCGCAACCGCGTCCTGCGCCGCAAAGTTCATCGCATCGGCGGGCTGCCACTAGAGAATAAGCGCGCCGTTCCTGAGCAACACTAGAGATGGCTTTAGCATGGCATCAGTGCTGTCGTTTTCGTATATTGTAAATATATATCTCCAACATGATGCGTGACAATTAGAACTAGGTGCGTTAGGGCTAGCACAACTCTTAATACAATGGCCATGCTGGCCGTATAGCGCTTTCGACATAGCTTTCCCCCGCACAGTTATACCTTGGCCACGCAAAATCGGGATGGCGAGAGGCACTATAGGCATATTGTTAATATACGCGGCCAAGTCGCCTCTTTTCTGGAGCCCAGAGCCAAATGCTGAGACATGAGTGTTTAGGCTGAAAGAAAAGATATCGAGCAAACGCAAGTGCAAAGCAAGCCCTGTTATTCCTTTTAAAACAAAAATGTATTTTCCTTGCTAAAAAAACCCCCCCAGTAGAAATGTCGGCAACCATTCACATAGTCGATGATGAGCCTCAGCTCAAAGAGTTTGATTCGTTGCCGCTGCCTTCCACCACAGGAGTCGCTTCGTCAAGCTCAATAAGCTCTGGGATAAACTTGCTCCAGATACTGCATTATCTAAATCCACTGTTCTACGCGCGATTGGTGCAGGCATATATTCAGACGGTGCTGGAGTCCTACTCGGCAGCCAACTGCCGCAGCAATGCTCCTCGCATCATTAGCGGCGAGGGCTTGACGCGTGGTGGAAGTGTGGTGGCTAGGCGCACTACTATCGACAACTGCTTTACTACGGTTTCTCCAGAATTCGAATACTCACATCGGCTGGGCCTAGACGGGACATGCAGCCCTAACGCTAGCACAGCGCAAATATTGGCACCACTCAGCGATATCTGTCTGCGACAATCCGAGGCCAAGGGCTCTAGAAGTGGCAGGATCGCTGAAAGCGTCGCCTCGTTAGCTACTAGCGCTCCATCTCCACCCCCAAACGCCACGGGCACACCAGCTTCAATGCACTCGACGGAGAAAGATGACAAGCCGGCTGATATGGCTGAGGGAAAGCGCGCTCGAAAGGCCAAGCGCGGAAAGGGCAAGGGCAAGGGCAAGTCCTAAACCAACATATCCAGTCAATATTGATGCTCGTCGTTCTAATACACTTTTATCAAAGATCACTTATTAACAGTGCCGCTAAACGCCGGGCGACTGGCTCTTGACGTCATACGCGTTAATTGGCGAGCCTCGAGCGGTGCCTGGCGCTGAGCCGTAAACCGAAGGGCGGTGGTTTGGCACAGCTACCGGCGCTGTCATCGCCGCTGCCGGTATCGTAGACAGCGCCGACATGCCTGGCGGCGGACGTTCGATTGCAGGCGTAGCGTGGCCTGAAGACGAAACACCTCTGTTTACATGGCTCAGCAGCGCAATGTTCTTGTAAGTAAAGTCTTCAAACGCGCGCTCTGCATCTTCGTCGCGGGTCTCGCTCTCGTCGTCGTCGTCGTTATCATTGTCTCCGCCCGCATTACTACTCGCCGCCGAGCCGCAGCCGTCAGCGCTCGGGATCATGGCCGAAGCCGAACCACTCGTGGCGCATTGCAAGCGCTCGTCTGTTGAGCTGGAGCGTACTAGCGGCGCCGCGTGTTCGGATTCGGAGCTGTACTCCGGGCTGTGACTTGGCCGCCTGGTCTTTATATTCGATCCGCCCTTCTTCGCTGTGGGCAGAGCAATTGTCGCCGATGCACAGCGCGAGTGGGACTTACTGGTGGGACCAGAGTGAGCCGCCGCATCCAATATGCCGTTGGAGAACTGGCTGGGGGAGCGGCTAATCACGCGCTTTGCGTGGCTAATCGGCAACGGCGGCAGAGATGTCACAGCAGATAGAGGTCTGGGCGTAAGGGGGGCTTCGGAGCGTGTTGTCTGCCTAGGAACAGCCGGGATTAGTAAGCTGGGCAGCGCCTCTGGCTCGGTCTCGGGCTTGCTCAGGGAGCTAATGCTGTCGTGCTCGCACTCCGCGTCCATCTCGCCAGCGCCTTCGAGCCCGCTAATAGAGGCGGCATAGGTGTGCTGTGGCTCGTTTAGGGCTTGCTCGTCGCGTTCCGCACCGCTGCCAACGCCGTCGTTTGTAAAAGAGTATTTATCGCTGCTAGACACGGTCGTGATTGACTCGGCCGCTTGCGATGGCATCACATCGTCTAGCACAACGTACTCTTCGCAGCTAGGCTCATTCCCAACATTGACGTACTCTTCGTCATATGGCACGCCGCCAAAGAGTCTCTTGAGCTGGCCGGCACTGGATACAGACACACCCGAGCCACCATTAACAACTACCGCAGATCTGGATGCTGCTCGCTCTCGTCTCGATCCCCTCTGTGAGCCCTGCTGCAAGTCTGGCTGAGCACTCTGCTGAGATTCGTCCCCAGGCTCTGGCAGTGCGCTGCCATCGGGCTTGCTCGCAGACCGCGGCAGAGGTGGCGGCGGAGGTCTCCGAGCCGCATCGATCTGCAAGAATGTCGCATTAGATAGCCGCTGTATCTCAGTTCGCTGGCACGACTCAAAGTAGCTCGTGTCGACTTCGTCGTCGGGCTGAGGCACCAGCGGCGGCTCCATCTGCCGAATGCGGGTCAAGTCCCAGCCCTCGTACAAGCGCGCCGCCTTGATGTCCTTCCAGCGAGCACGTGTGGCTGGATCGGGTCGCAGCAGGGCGTTGATCAGCTCAACGGCGGCCTCGCTGACATAGCCCTCCTCTTCGGGCCAGTCGATCGCGTGGTTCAGGATGTTGCGGAAGATCGCCTCGGGCGACTTGTCGGTAAAGGGAGGGTAGCCACACAAGAACTCAAACAGGCAGACGCCAAGCGCCCACCAGTCGACGGGAAAGCCATTGCTCGCACCCACTTGCAGCTCGGGCGCCAGATAGTCAGGTGTGCCCAGGCATCGCTGCGAGCTCTTCCGAGCATGCGCGCGCTTCGACTGCGGGAGGGCTTTGGCTGTAAGTGCGCTGTTGGCGGCTGGCGAAGCCGTCTGCGCGTCAGATCCAGGCTGGTCAAGAAGCGCTCTCCAGTACTCGTCGACTCTGTCAGGTATCCGCTCAGTGTCGTCAAAGTCCCCAGCTTGGGTCAGCTCAGATCCGTCGAGCAGGGGCTTGGCGTCAACGCTGCCATGCACAGCAACTTGGCTGAGCCCAAAGTCGGTCAGCTTTATATGGCCGTCGCTGGACAGCATTATGTTGTCTGGCTTGATGTCGCGGTGGACCATAGAGTTGCGGTGCAAGTAGTCAATGGCGCAGCCGATCTCCGCAATGTAGAACTTGGCTGCCTCAGCCTCCATCACGACCCACACGCGCAATAGACCTGCCAGATCGCCACCAACCAAGTACTCCATGACCAAGAAGAGGTGCTTGGACGAGTGGAAGGCGTAGTACAGCCGCACTACCCACTCGCTTGCGAGCATCGTCAGAGCCCGCCGCTCGGCCAAGGTCTGCGTGATCATGTTCTTGACGATAATGTCCTTTTTGCGCATAACCTTGATGGCATACAGGTCCTTTGTCGCCTTTTTGCGCGTCAAATACACGCGGCCAAACGCACCGCGCGAAATGGGCTTGACAAACTCAAAGTCGTCAGTGGAGGGCATGCACGGCACCTTCGCGACAGACTCGGGGGTGGCACGTAGGCTAGACAGCTGGCTGTTGTTCCTTTGCCGAGTCACAGGAGACGACAGCGGAACATCGGCCGGGCTGGCCGGGGGAGCCGGACTAGCGCTCGCAGTTTGGTCGCCGCTACTCAAATTTGTCGTCACTGGGGGCGGCTTAATTGTCGGTGCAGGCGATGTGTTCTGCGACAGCCGGCGGAGCACGCTGCTGGGCTTGCCAATTGACTGCAAGCTGCTCGAAGCAAACGACGAGGGCGTGTTTTTGCGCCTTAGCACAGACGAGTTTGTTGCAGAGTCCTTGCCGCGAGTAAACACGTTGGCGATGCTGCTGTTGCGAAACAAGGCAGCAAACAAGGACACTCGCTTGCGCGATCCGCTGCCGTTGCTTTGCGAGTCAGCATCGACTAGCTCTGCCCCAGGCTTGGCCGAGCGGCTTAGGCTACGGCGGTCGGGCCGCGAGTGGCGAGAGTGGCGGCGAGTCAGGGCGGTGCCGCTCTTTCCAAGTGCTGCAGAGTGCGATGCGTGGGTATCTGGGGTCGCCGAGCCAGACTCCGACTGAGAGGGCATATAGTCCATGCTGGTGCGCTCCGACGCAACCGGGCTGACACGGCCCGCATGTGCCAGCTGCGACCACGTGGCCAGCTCGTGGAACTGGCTACCAGGCTCAGATCCAATGTCATAGTTCAGAGACTCTGCTTCGCGCACCAGGGCCTCTTGCTGCTCCAGACGACTAAACTCCTGGTCAAACTCCTCGATGATTGTAAATTTTTCCTGGACTCGCGCAAGCAGGTGCACTGCCAGCCAGATCGTCTCGATATCGGCCCGAGGCAGGCCGCCCGTTGAAGCAATCGCAATGGCGGGCGAGGTCGTGCCATCCGCGACAGCTGGCGCAGTGTTCGGAGCTGATTTGCCAGTGATAGTCTCCAGCTTGTCAATGTACTTTGTAAACTTGGCTTTGGCGACCATCTGCTCGTGCTGGCTATCGCCCTCGGGCCAAGCGATGGAGCGATTGGCGATGCGAATAATGCGCTCGGACTCTCGAATTGCAACTCTGTCCCACTGCCGCATCTTCTTTATGTCAGACAGCCGCTTGCTGATCGAGTCGCGCAGTCGCTTGATGCGCTGGTTGACCACGTCGAGCTGCATTGCGCGGGTCTGCTCTAGGACGCACACGTCCGAATGCGCATCGAGCTCAGAGCGGCAAAAGCCCCGCTCGCACATCCGGCAGATGACCAACTCGTCTTCAGCAGGAACAGCGACAGCAGTGCTCGGCTCTAGGTCAGCTGGCGCAGAGTCGGCCTCGCGTGCGACTGCCACAGCGGCGTCCCCGGCAGCCAACAGGGTACCATCGACGGCGGCGTCACCAGAAGCACTAATCGCGAGCTCACCAACTTTAGGCAGAGTCTGGGTGTCAGTGGAGGCCGGAGTATCCGACAAGTGAGCCAACTGACGCTCCAAGCCGCAAATATCCACTTCGCTTCCCCGTCTTGTCTCTGGTATGGTTCTGAGCGAGTCCACAAGCGGCATCCTAGAAACATTGCGCTTAAGCGAGTCAATATCAAGGAAGGGACGCGCGGGCGGCTCAGCAGGGGACGTCGGGACGCTGTCGCTAAAGTCAGAGTCCTGGCCCAGTAAATTGGCGAGCTTCTCTTGGCGCGAGAACGACTCTGAGAAGTGTCTCAGCGAGGAGTATCCACCGCCACTTGAGGTGCACATTGACGCTGGCCGAGCGACGTGTTTGGGAGTCGTCGCAGAAGCGCTATCACCATCCCGATCGAAGCTGGATTGCAGCGTAGGCACCTGAGGCGTGGATGGAGGCGCAATCTGCAAGGACAGGGCATGTTGGTTCTGCCGGGCCGAGTACTGGTAGAACTGGTGCGGCTGAAGAGAAGCCCGAGCAGCCGATCTATACGAGTGGCCGTGTATGTCGGCCGCCTCGGACGAAACGCTCAGCTTGCTGACATGGCGACGAAGCGTAGGCCGCATCGCTGCATCGTCCATTGACTGGCGCGTAGGCATGTCGACCTCAGATTCTGGCGTGTCGACACTCAGTCGGCTAGAGTGGGGAGTGCTTGGCTGCGGAAAGTACGAGCGTTGGCGCTGCTGAAGGCCAGCTACGGGCTGCGCCTGGCCAAGCACGCTGCCACCAATAGCACCCGAGCGTCCAATAGAGCCATTTGCACTGTAGCTGCTGCTCGCGTGAACAGGTGCCAGCAGAGATATTAGCGAGGCTGTCGAGCTGTGAGCAGTGCCCGGTACCAGCCGGGGGCTTGACACATGCGTCACGCCACTTTCCAGCGGCCGCAAACTCCTAGTGCCAGCGCTGCCAAGCAGGTACGAGTCAGAGCTACTGCCTTGCTGGTGGCGCTGAAGATGGGACGTGGTGTGGGCCAAATTTTCAGAAGCGGTTCGCCCGATTCGATAGTCACCAAGCTCACTCAGAACAGAGGCAGACGAGGTTGCTAGCTGATGACCACGACTCGCATTGCGCGCACTGGCAATTTCGTAGTGTGCCGAGAGCGCCGAGCTAAGTGGCTGTATGTGGCCCAGCATTCCTCGCCCGAGCGAAGCATCGGGTGCCAGTAGCGGACTGGGGAATTGGCTGATCGCTGGCGATGCCTCACCCGAGGCCCCACCACGCGCTCCCGAGGGAAACACATTGGTCGACATAGACAGCTGGCTCACGGTTTGCGATACAGCCGAGAACTGGTACAGAACGTCCAAGATCAGGGTCCCGATATTGGCGTCTGCTGGAAACCGCGTGCGCTGCTCTGTCAGCAAGCCATAAAGCTGCTCGGTGATGCCGCGCGTGAACCGCTCATTGCTCAGCTCTGCCACTGTCGAGCTTCGAATCACGCTAGTCAGGTCGACAACTCGGCGACGGAACTCGTTTTTATCACCGTCGGTGCGCTTAATGTCCGACGTTGACCGGCGATGTCCACGCTTGACCATGAGAATCATAGCGTCGTCGTCGCCCACTCCGGGCTTGGCATCGACATCCAGAGTACAAACGATAGTGCCGCTGTCAGACTCCTTCCAGTGGCGCATGATCTTGTCTATTTCAGAGTCGGCGCGCGACTTTGATACAACCAGTACTTGCCACAGCGCGTCCTTGCGTGCCTGGCTCACGCTCGAGGGTTCCAGCAGCTCGCTTATGCCACTAGACACACTGTGGCCTGACGCACTGCGCTGGACTGACGACGGGTTGAGTCGCGCCGAGTGGCTGCCACTGGGGTTGCCGTGCTGCTGGCTTTGCGAGCTGCCGATATGGTAGTGGGTTGGCGGCGAAGAGGTCGACGACGGGGTATACATACCAGCACTAGCCGCATGGCTGTCGCCAGTGCGCTCGGGGCTTGACCGAAACATGGCCGAGGGCTGCCATAGCTGCGTCATTAGCACGCTTTGGTGGTCATCGCCTGCGGTGCTGGACATGGGCGACATGGTGTACGCCGACATTGACGACGTAGGGCGGCTAGTGGGCATTCCGGCGACGGCGTTGCCTCTGCTAAGCGTATTATGCTGCGAGTGGCTAGCATTGCTGCCGCTGCTGTAGCTGGGCGACAGGCCATCGAGGCCAAAGGGCGAGTTGTCGCCAGGAACAAAGGACTGGCTTGACGCAGAGGTGGCTCGCACGCGAAGGCGCGCTTTGTTCTTCTCGATAGCCAGATCGATGTTAAAGGACTCGGGCGCGGAGCCCGGACCTGCGCGCATATCAGAGTTGAGCTGAGAAGAAGGAATGGCACCATAGCTTGGCTGACCTGCACTTTTCTCCTTCAGCCTAATGGCATTAGTGGTTGCAGCTCGCGCCAAGTGGATCGGCTGGGACCCTCCGCGCGGTCTGATGAGCTGAGAGACAGAAACCAACGACGTTGAAGCCGAGTGTGAGGACGTTGCGCTCGCAGCACCACCGCTCGCGCTGGATAGTGCTAATTCGGCCATTGGCACGTCTAGTTCATCGGCCTCGCTTAGCGGCTGGTGCGCAGGCGGCTCTGCACTGACAGCTAAGCTTGTTGCAGAGGTCCGAGAGGGGGTGCTAATCACGCGGCGGCGCTCTAGCGCAAATGGCGGAATATGGCCGCTGGTGCTGCTTTCAGCGCTTTCCGAGTAGCGCCCATGTGCTCCAAAGGCGTCAGTCGATAGCGGGGCGATGGCCATGGCGCGAGCAGGCTCACGAGCTAGCGATATCGACGAGGGAGAGCGGCTGTACGTTGTGGCGGACTCCTCTTGCGACATTTGCCAATCCAGCAGCGACGAGTCGAATCGAGCCTGTGGGCCTACTACCGAGGGTATTGACCAGCGTGGCCGATACGACGTAGCCAAGACGGGCATCGAAATAGAGTCTGGCGCGGCACTGCCGAGCATATTTTCACCCAGATTGGTGCTCCGATTGACCTGGTCTATTGCGAAAGATGGCAAGCCATGGCCGCTCATCCTTTCATCGCCTTCATTATCCTCGCCTTCTCTGGCATCTCCGTCGGCATTGGACATTGCCGACACCCAGGAGGGAGTCGATTCAGACGCAATCGACGTAGAGCTGCGCGCTGACGTGTTTGCGCTCGGCTGGTGAAGCCGCCCTGAGATCACGCGAGGATGCGCTTGGAAGGCAGAAAGCATGCTCACAGGCGAGTCGGCCCTAGATCCACTCGAGCCCTTTGTTAGTGCAATGCCAAACTCGGGTTGCCGCAGCTGTTGCTGTTGTTGTTGTTGTTGTGGCTTTGGTGGCGGCAGTGGCGGTGGCGGCAGTGCGTCCTGGCTTAGCCGCGACGGCTGCAACGTCATAGCCCCGCTTTGGCTGGCCCAGTCCAGTGCTGTCAGCGCAGTGCGGCGGCGCTGAATGGTGGGCGTGCCCAAGTCGCTAGCATAATATGCCTGCGAGCGGCCAATTGTTTTATCGGGCGGACTCGGTGTATCTGCGGCCCTTCGGGCCGTGTCGTCGTTGAAATATCCCAAGTGCTGGTAGCCCAGTCGCTGAGACACAGCGGGTCGATGTGCGTCGGCCGTTGCGCTAACAGGTGGCTCGACAGAGGCCATGTCGCGCGATAGCGTCCGCGAATTCATAGGCGGCGTGCGCTGCGGCGCCAGAGTCGAGGAGGCCAGCAGTGCGGAAAACTGGTTCTCGCTTGCCGACTTCGCCATATGCGGGGGACAAGCGGCGAGCCTGCCGCCAGACTCATCCAGGCCAGCAGCTGCGTGAAGCGTGTGGAAGGATTTGCGGGATAACGGGCTGGTGACTAGTGGTGAATTGGCAGCCTTGGCTCTGGACTGAGCTATTTTCTGCAGGGCGTCGTTGCTGTCATTTGCGCCGAGCGAAGCAGCGTCGCCTTCAGCGCCTCCAAGCTGCCCGCGAATGGCTAGAGGAGTAACCTCGGTCATGGCGCGATTTCGCCTCGTCGATAGAGGCTTGGGTGGCAGCGGCGGCAAGTTGTGAGCATTGTTTGCCCGCCATTCAGCAGCTGGGCTGGATGTAAGCACACTAACGCCAACGGTCTGGCGCTCGTACATGGCGTAGGATGGCGGCTTGCGGCCGCGAAACGAATCAGAGGAATCGCTCCTAGCGCACACGGTGGGAGATCCGGGCATTGCGCCGGGCGACGGACAGGGCGACGGGCTGGCTGGTCCACTAATCAGCAAGCTGTCCTGAGACAGGTTGTTGGACCGCGAGAAAAGCCGATTTACTTTGCCATGCAGTGCGGCGCTAGACAGGCGCCGGAGACGACGTACGAGACTCATACCCGAGGACTTTTGCGACGGCGGCTTGGAGTCGCCAGACACAGAGTCAAATCCAGATCGGTCAGAGTACATCGAGGCGTTTTCTGGCGTGCGAACGCTCGGCGCATGCAAGCCAAGACCGCCAGTGACTACGCGTCGAGTCATAGGCGTGCCGTGCTGCTCAGCAGTCCTCTGCTGCGAGTCGCTGGGCAAGTCCGCGTGTGTGTTTGAGTCGCAACCCTGGCTGGCGTCGGGTGTCGCAACATCCGACTCTGACGCACTCTGAGTTTCGTCCGCCCGCGACTCCATTGACTGCGGCGATGTGATGGACTGGTAGAAATAGGCGATGTGCGGCGAGTAGCGATAAAGTAATGATGTGCCAGCAGCAGACCGGCTACAGATAGCGTGGTGCAATAATAAAGCAGTAGAAAGTATGGAGATGAGGGAGGACGAAGCAAGATTATTAGCAAGGCGCTGCAAAATGGCACGCAGTAGCAACCACAGTCAAAGGACGGGCTTTGGCAAGACGTAATAAGGAGCGTGGTGCTATAAAGGCGGTGTCAGGCTGGACCAAATGGAGCAGTAGGTCCAAATACAAGCAGGCGATGTGCGCAAAGGTGGGCAAAAGGTAAATAGGGCGTCCTTTTTGGACAGCCGCTACATAGAGCAGCTGGAGCGGGCTCGCTTACCTGTAGTAGCCACGTCTGGCGTATTTCAGCTGTCAGCACAAGCGGCGCTTCCGAGAAATAGCCGTGGCAGAAAGATGTTTTAGCAAAAAGGCTAGCGCACCGGTCTATGTATAAAGGCGCTAAAGCA
Organism: Coemansia sp. RSA 1836; assembly: GCA_027578595.1. Taxonomy (NCBI): domain Eukaryota; kingdom Fungi; phylum Kickxellomycota; class Kickxellomycetes; order Kickxellales; family Kickxellaceae; genus Coemansia; species Coemansia sp. RSA 1836. Next base: position 50,550 of record JANBTD010000002.1, on the reverse strand, counting down.
AATTCGACAAAGGGATACAAAGAGCGAAGCAATTGCACAGCCCGACGAACTGCGTACAAAGGCACCAAGCTACTAGCAGCAACGGCAGCGCATATAGCGAGAGACCGCAGGAAGAAAATTCTAGCAGCAGAGCGACCCGAAAAAAGAAATGGAAATGCAATTCGTTGAGCTGAAGAGACCAGGCGGCGATGTCCCAAAGCTTGGCCCAAGCTTGTTGACGATTCCCCGTGATTCCATCGCGATCAGCGGCTGGCCCTTCATTTCTGGAGCTTGGCCAATGCGCGCCCCTTTCCTCTCTTCGCAGCTTTAGCTTTCTTTTTCATTCTCATTTTTGGCGAGTGCATTGAATCGGCTCTTCTGACGCCGGCTGAATGATACAGTAGATGGAGTTGGTGGCAAGTCTACTAGCAACGGCCTTTGCTTCGGGGCATTTATCGTCGACGCCGACGCCAACTGCGATACCGATACCAACGTCAATGCCCTCCTTGGCCGCAGACCTGGGCGGCAAGGCAGGCGAGACCTTCCTTTCCACAGCCACGAGCTCGACGCTGAGCATGCTCACTGACGCAATTGCTTCAGCAACAACAGCCGAATCGCCTCACTTGGCGCTCTCGCATCAGCTGCCAGCGCTGGCGAAGCAGCTGTGGGCCTGGCAGCCGACGTTTATGCAGGGATTTATGCTAGGCCAGCTCAGCATGCTGATTCTTCTGGTCATGGCTATAAAGTACGTGCTGTTTGAGGAGCCACTTGGAAGCAGGCCATCCGACGGCCATACCACGCAGCACGCAGCAGCATCCGACGAGGCAGTAGCAAGGAGCGGCAGTACCGTTGTGCACGAGGGCGGATTTGGCTTGTCAAAGTTTATGATATTCTCGCGCAAGCCCAAGGAGCCCAAGCCAGACGACCTGGCAGAGGAGCTAGCCAAGATGCACAAGGAGATTCTCTCGCGCACGGCCTACGATCTGCTGGGACATGCGCCCGAGTCCTGCGACTGGCTGACGGTGTTTCTGGCTCAGATCATCGCAAAGTTCCGAGCCGACGCTGAGCGCCACGACCGGCTGGTGCGCGTCATTAGCGAGGCTCTGAATGGCGAGCTGCGTCCCTCCGTTATCGACAACATTCGCATCACTCAGTTTTCGCTGGGCTCGGACTTTTTGCGCATCACCAGCGCGCGAATGGTTCCATCGACAGGGTCTCTAGGCATGCGTACCGAGCTGGATCTAGCGCTCCACGATGAGATCACGCTGGGGTTCAATACGCGCGTCCTGGTAAACTGGCCTCGGCCGTCGGTGGCCGCACTGCCTGTCACTATGGTGGTCTCGCTGGTAAAGTTTGTCGGCACTGTTGCGATCGAGTTTGACAGCGCCGCGCTTGAGCCCTCGGTAGTGATCTCGATCCTGCCGGACTATGTGCTGGAGTTTGACGTGCAGACCTTGATTGGCAGCAAGGCCAAGGTGCAGAACCTGCCCATGCTGACCTCGGTGATCGGCCGCAAGTTGCAAGCTGCCTTTGCCAAGGAGCTGGTCATGCCAAACGAAAAGCGCATCAAAATCAAGCACCCGTTTACGCCAAAGCCTCCGGGAGCTACTACTGCCACGAGCACAGCTGCAGGAGGCAGTGCACACGTCTCGGCCGTCCCAGTTGCTCCGCACCAGCACTCCCACTTGTATCCGCATCAAGCCGACATTCCGCGATCGCCTGTTTTGGACGTCAACCAACAGATATCGCCGCTCGTCCCGACGCTGTCGGTGGCAGAGCTTCCACCCGACTACAATACGCAGCTACCGCCGCCCCACCCGCTGCGCAGCACAGCCAACTCTCGTGCTGCAGTGGCTGTGCCGAACGCTGGCGTGAGTCCATCGATGGGAGTAATGCCGTTGCAAGTGCCGCTGCCGCCGCCGCCACCGCCGCGAATGTTTACGCCAGAGGAGCACATGTCGACCAGCACTCATTCGCTACGATCTCCAGTCGTCCGGCCGCAGCTGCAACGCTCGTGGTCGCCCGAATCGTCGATATTTGGCATGTCGCCGCAAATGCGCCCGATCGTTGGCTTGTCCTCGGCATCGGTGCTGGGCCCAAACATGGCTGGCTCGCGCATATTCGGACCGGGGCAAAGGCTAGCGCCCGGGGGATTCTCGACGTCCCTGGCACACACGCCGAGCTTGACATCGGCGCTTGGTGCGGGAGGCCACAGCTCGTCGTCGCCTAGTCGGCAAAACGCCTCGGATACAGACGATCTCCAGGTCAAAGACAGCGTGCGGCAGCGCGTGAACCGAATGATCCGGACTGTCAACGAGTCGTGAAGTGTATACAACTCTCCATTCATCGCTCGCTAGATAGACAGCTTCAATTCGTGTATAGTAAAATCAAAGGAAAAGGGCTGCAGTTTTGCAATATGGTTACATGTATCGATGCTCAAAGTACTTGAGCGCTACGCCGACATCTTTTGCGACCTTGATAATGGTTGAGTCGTGAACTAGACGCGCTTCGTCTGGCGCGTAGCGGCGCCAAATGTCGGCAAACTCGCGCACAAGCGTACGAACGCCGCGAAGGTACCCGTAGTCTGGTCCAGCACATCGCAAGTCGCAGGGACAGGCAGGTACCGGGTCAGCCTCAGTAACGCGGAACGACTCGGTACCAATGCACGCTGATGGCAGACTTGCGCTGGCCTGCGAGGCAGACGACATCGCGACCGGGCCACGCCCATCGCTGGCCTCGGGCGTCGCAGAGCTGGGCATGAAGAACGGCGCTGCTGCCTCTGGCGGCGGACACAGCTCATGAGCAGAAGCTGCTGGGCGCTCCAGGGTGGGCTCCGAGTACACGTCGGGATCGACTACAAAGCTGCAGTTGACAAAGTCGATGATGCGCAAGTCGATTTGAGCCGCCGGCCCTTGAGCCCTTCTGCTGCTGCCGCCGCACAGAGGAGGGCTGCGCGACCGCTTGCCGTGGCGATGTCTCCGCTCGGCGTCAGCAGCCTGGGATGCGTGCGACTGCTGGTGCCGGTGGCGGTGCAGGCTGCTGAACTCGCTATGCAGCTGGCTAATGGTCGGGCCAGCCGGTGGCACCCCCATGCGTTCGCTAAACGAGTTGGCGGGAGTGGCTGGGCTGTGAACCAGCGGCGTTTTGGGTGGCGTAGGCTCCAGCCAGCAGCTCCTAGGCGAGGTCAGCACCGGCGTGGGGACTACGGCTGTAGGCATGCAACCTCCTCCTCCTGCCAAAGTTTGGGAGATAAGCGGGATGCCAGACACGGTTGGCCGGCGAGCTAGCACCGCATCGCCGCCCACCACGCAATGGCCATCGGGAAGCACCGGCGTAGCCTGCTGGCTCAATGCCTGCATCGAGGCGTATCCGTCGTAGACAAGCAGCAGGCTGGAGCCAAAGAACCTGAACCCGTGCATCTGCTCGACGGCTCGGTACAGATTGCGCAGCTTGACCAGTAGCGCTGGGATCAGAAAGGCCTGAACGCTCTCGCCGTTATCGAGGAACTCTAGCAGGGAGCGCTGGAAGGTGAACTTGTTCAACGATCGTCCGTAGTACTTGTCTTGGAACAGGTAGCGGTTGCGGTCGGCCTTGAACACTTGCAGGCCGCACATGCGCACGCCAAGCTCCTTGCTGGTGGTGGCAGCGCACTTGATCGTCTGCGAGACGACCTTTTTGGCTGGCGCGTTGACCCCGTGCTGCCGCGTACCCATTTTGAGATCCAGAATGCACGGCCGCCGCATGGCTGCTGTCAAGTCCGCCATTAGGATAAACTGGTGCATGCTGCCGTCAACGGCGTCCTCGTCCGTAGGCATTCGCTTGGCGCACTTTTTCTTCCACAGGTTCTCAAAGTCGACGTCGTTGCCGTGCGCCTGCCGACAGTCGCCGCTGCAGCCCTCCGCCTGCCCGCCACACTGGCCGCTCTGTGCCTTGTGCACTCGGGCTATGTCTGGCGTGAGCGGCTGCCTGACTTCTGCTTTTAGCACATCGGCTCTGGGCGACGACAGCAGATCTGGCCGCCCTGCCTCCCTAGCTTCGCTGCGGCGAGTGCCAGCAACTGCCTCGTCGGGAGAGGACTTGCAGCGAAGCAGGCTGCTGCTGCGGGCGCCGCTGCCAAGTGCTAGCCGAGGCGAGGGCGGCGGCAGCAGCGTCGCTATGCTGGCGGCATAGGCACTCGGGTCGGACCCTAAGGTCTGGCTCGCATCGCCATTGCCCGCGCCAATGTTGTCGCCAGCAGACACTTGGAGACTCGGCGAGGTCGACGGGCTGGATATCTCGCTTGATGTGCCAGTGTCGCCAGCCGACTCTCTGGACGCGTTCCCGTTGTAGATGGGATTCATGCGCAGGCCCTCAAACTCGTGCATCATGAGGCACTTTTCCGTGTCCAGGCTGCGAGCCTCGTCTTGGCTTGCGGCGGCTGGCGTGTGCTCGGCTCCAGGCACCGCAGGCTTGCCGACGAGCGGGTGCAAGTCAGTTGACGAGTGACGCCGTCTGACCGGGCCGCGCTCGCGGATACGCGTCTGCTGTCGTGCCCTGGCCTTGAGAGCCCGCGGCGACAGTGCCTCCTTTAAGATGTGCTCCTGCATCTCGCGCCACGCGCCGCTCAGGTGCATCTTGCGCGCGCCAAAGCTGCCTGGCGCCGCCGTGCACTTTGGCTGTCCGCCCGGAGTGGGGGCCAGCTGGCGCGCCAAGCAGCTGGGCAAGATGTGCAAGTTCTGCTCAAGCACGACTTCAGGAACCGGGTCACCGCCGCCCTGGGGCTTGCGGTAAGTGACGTTTACCACGCCCAAGCAGCTGGGAACAAACTTGTACAGGTCGCGGTGCAAGTAGTCGACGGCCTCGTAGAAGCGGCGCTCGCGCTCGTTCATGGGCTTGCAGATGGCGCTGCCCGAGAACTTGAGGAACGGCGTGTGTCCGCCGACCTGGTTGACAAATGGCGTCAGCGCTAGCGACGGTGGTGTCATATTGCCCTCGCGCCAATGCAAAGTGTGCTCGACGTGCGAGATAACACGACGAGCGGCGGACGGCGGCTGTGCTCCGCTGCTGCCGGTGTTTGCGGCTTCAGCCTCGCTGCTGTGGATTGTGCGCTCCTCGTCAAGCCACTCGGGCGGGTGCAGGGTGGTGCCAAATACGCTCCTGTGGCGAATGGCAGGGCTGGCGCTAGCCATTTCGTCGCCCGACAGCTGGAGCGAGTCGGCATCATAGTAGCTAAAGCTGTCGTCGTCGTCGTCGCCACCAGCACCATCCTCCAAGCTCAGCAAGTCGTCGTCTTCCGAGTCGCTTATATCCAGCCAGATGCCTGGAGGCTCACTGTGGGAGCGGTGTGGCGACGCGCTGCGCAGGCGGTAGTGAGCGCGGCTCTGGATCAGCTGGTACGTCTTGGGAACGGCGGTTGCTTTGAATGTACTCTCGGCTGAAGTCCCGTGCACGGTTGCCGCGGGATTGCCGCGCAAGTGCGATTCGGCACTCAGCGTCGGCCGTGGCATGGCCAGCGGCGGTTGTCCGCCGTTGTGCTGGTAGAACCTTTCTTGCATAGGCGGGCGTGGCAGGGACTTTGGTGCAAATGGCGCGTGAGCGCTGCCAGCGAGCAGGGCACTCATGCGCTGGTCGCCTAGCCCTTGGCCATGGTGGTACGCAGGCGGAAGTGTGCTCAAGTCATCGACGCCCAGATCGCCACGCTGCGAGGTCAGTCGACGCCGGCGCCGGCGCGTGGTATAAAGCGGTACGCTGCTTGCCTGAGCAGAAGCAGCTGCAGCAGAGTCGGTAAGAGAGGACGAGAGCCCGCCCTGGCGTGCGGCCGGCGAGCAGGCCTCTAGTTGATCTGTAGAAGCCAAGTGAACGCGAAATGAATGCATAGTGCGCGCATAATAGAGCTAGCGTAAATGAAGGCGAGGAGGAGGAACGAGAGGCAAGTATGAACCCTCTCCTTTAAATGCAAGAAGATATGACACTTCAGCAAAAAGATAGTGGAGAAGACGTGATGTAGGCACACGTGTCTCAGAGGGATGGAGAGAAGCCTACTTTGGGCGCCGAGATGATGTTTGCTAGGGTGCCCAGCGACCCCGGATATCACAGAAGCAAGAAGCTGGTGGCGCGCACGATGTGGGAAGCAAATCTCGAATCAGTGCGCTCTCTGCCAGCAACGCACAAACGAAGGCCTGTGCGTGTTTGCGGATACTGCTGCTGCGAGGTAATCCAAACGGTTTTGTCGGTAGCCCCTTGCAGCCCAGAGCGCTCTCTGCGCAAATGCGATGTGAACAGAAAAAGAAGGGGGGATGGTGCGTGCGCGCTATGTATGCAGCAGCGGCACAAAAAAAAGAAGGAAGAAAAATACAAGGGAAAATACGCTCTGATGATGATGAGTGGACGTAGGAGGGCTCCGAGCTTTAAAGCTAGTTTCCTCGCGCTTTTATACACAAACTTTTTTTTTTTTGGCCCCAGTGGACAAT
>JANBTD010000002.1:8624-36795 GCA_027578595.1 Coemansia sp. RSA 1836 | reverse complement strand
TTTTTTTTTTTAGCTCACACTTTGCAAATTGTACTTTTAGACACACAATGTCAGCCATCGAGTGGCACATCCGCGTCAAGGCCCTCATGGAGAGCGGCGCCGAAAAGGAGTTCCAGATAAGCGCCCTGTCTGACGAAACTGTCGGCGACTTTCGCGGCCGACTGGCGACCACAAGCCAGGTCGAGCCACAGAAGCAGCGGCTGATTTTCCGCGGACGGCTTCTGGTCGACGATGCACAAAAGCTCGTTGATGCTGGTGTCAGCAACGGCAGCGCCCTGCACATGGTGGCCAGGCCAACTGATGCGAATTCTGCAGAGCGAGCCAGCTCCAGGCCCAGAGGCGGGAGAGGAGCTCCGCCGTCGAGCAATGTCCCTTCTGCCAGCTCGCAAGGGTCGCAGCAGCAGCAGACGCCGTTTAGCCTAACGCCACTGGCCGCGCAGGTCATGGACCAGACTTTCAACCGGCTTCGCGCAAGAGGCCGCGGTGCAGCTGGTATGCCGTTGGAGCCTAGCCAAGGAATTCGCCACGGCGTGCCCCAGCTCCCTCCACGCGCCGCGGATGGCATGCCGCAATCGCCCCAAGACTACATGCAACGAGTGATATTCGGCGTTCACCGCGACTTTGGTGCCGACAACGGTGGCGAGTGGGTAGCAAGCACGGCCGACTCGCTCTACTACCGCATTGATCGCGAAGCCAGCCCTGGCTCCCCCCTGACCGACGAGGAGCTTCGCCGCGGCAACATCCAGGGCCAAAATCCCGTATCTCAAGGATCAAATGTCGATGCCTATCTGCCCATTCCCGGGCTGGCGTCATATGATGACCAGCAGCCGCTGCGCCAGTCAGAATACCTGTCAGCGCGGGCGCAAGCGTCCAGAGCGCAGGCAAATGAGCTGTCTTTCGAGATGTTCGAATCGCTGCTGCCGGCTCTGCGCCGTCTTCCAGGCCACGAGGACTACAGCTTTGGCTCCACGGCATCGTCTCGTCCTCGATACTTGAGTCGGGCTACCCCCAACCAGATTGAGGTCGTAGGAGAGTCGCTGAGTGGGCTAGGCGATGCCTTTGTCGAGTTTGGTCGCTCGCTGCAGTCGGTGGGAACCCAGTGGCAGAACCGCAACAATCTACAGCCCGATACAGCCTACTCTCCCGAGCAAATGCAAAACCATCTCCAGGCCTTACGCCAGCTCATTACTACCGCCTCGGTGGCCTCTCCCTTCTTACAGACAACGCTCGCGCAAGCGTCGTCGGAGCAGACAGCGGCGAGCAGAGCTAGAGCCAGAGTTGGCGAGATGCATGCCGCGGCAAGCACCTTGCTCCAAAGGTCGCCACATCAGGCGGCTATCCTCATGGCAAACCATCGTCGCTCGCGCAGACTCCAAAGCATCGACACAGCGATGGACATGCCTCGCTCAAGGCCTCACACCACAGTCGAAATCGAGTTCACAATGAACCAAACGCAAGCTCCATTTCTCTCTCAACAGCCGCCACCGCCGCCCCCGCGCCCTGCAGGCCCAGCTGCTATGCCGACACACGTCGTCGACACTGGTCGGCCAGCTGGCACCGCCGCACAGCCAGTGCCGACTGCGGCGCTTGGGAGCCTAATCGAGCAGCTCCGCTCAAGAGTCGATAGAGTTTTCCAAGACTCGCTTCCTGGGCCAGTTGCCGTTGGTACGGCGATTCATAACCCGCAAAACGAGTCAAGAAGCGATCAAAACAGCGACGTGCAAGCCAGCCCTACTGAAGCTGGCGCTGGGTTCGCAGGGCTTGTCGACCGCCTTAGTGCAATTGGCAGCCAGACCGCTCGCAGCGACAGATCCAACCTGTCGACGACTACGGAGTACGGCTCAGTGATCGATGCGACTTCTCGGGCGCCTCGCTTCTTTGTAATCAGTTCTGGTGGTGGCAACGGTGCCATGAACCAGATTCCGCCCGGGTTTGTGCAGCCCAATAACCCGTTCTCAGTTGCGTCTATCTTTCTTGGCACCGAGGCAGGCAGCACGGCAAGCACGTCGAGGAGGGCCAGCATGACGTCCAACACTAGCGCTGCGCTAACTAACGATGCTGGGAGCAACGCTGGCAATGCGCCAGGACAAACCGCTGCTACGCCAGCTCCGCCGCCGGCTTTTGGGAATCGAGACGGTGCAGCTAGTGGCCCTCGCACTGGCGAAGTCCGTCCGCGCAGCGATTCGCTGTCATCGTCTGGAAACGCTGCCGAGGGAGCAGCAGGGTCAACGTCGTCAGGGTCCAGCAAGCGGCACAAGGCAGATGAGGCGCCTAGCGACGAGGGCCAGGGCTCCGACGGCGGCAAGTGATGCCCGTCGTACCTAATCGTGGTCCATGTATGCTTTGTCTTAGGTTCGCATGGCAGCACTGTGTGGCCAGCAATTCTGCCACCTGTCCCCCCGCAAAGTCCGGCATGGCTGCCATTCTGCCGTTCACTGCTAGCATGGCCGGCCTGCCACTGTCTCAGCTTTGTGAGAGTAACATGCTTTCATTTTTTTTTATTTTTTTTATTTTGTGGTTCTAAATATATTTGGCATATATCTGTAGCTTGCCCTAACATCTAAGCATATCACGTCAGAGCCAGCGGCATCTGTGCAATGAGAGCTATTCTGTCGCCAACTGTCATTTGCTTGGCGTACGGCGTGGCCGCTGTATACCAGAGCTCAACCAGCGCAGGCATGGATATGAGCGACTTTGTGACAGTTGAGGTAGCACCTACTCCACGCTTGCACGCAGCAGCAGCAGCAGCGCTTCACAAGCGCCGACTTGAGCGCGAAGACCCGGCCAACCCAGTGGCCGCCGCAGCAACCGATCCGAATATCGCGGCTATGAAGATAAAGTCTCGAGATCTCATCCCCACCGACCGTCCCGACATTCATCCGGGCGGACCCTACCGCCACCGGCACCCCGCGGGTCATGCACACCAAGACGACGACGCGGACGACTCGCCGGGCGGAGACCCTGACGACGGCAATCGCGGTGGCAGGGACACCAAGTCCGGCAACAGACGGGGCGTAAGGGAGGCAACAGATAAGCGTAAGCACTCGCCGTCCAAAGATGACGATACCGATAATGGCGCCGAGAAGGACGACGAGGACGACGATGGGAAGCGAGACAAGTCAAAGCCAAAGTCGGCAAATGGGGGCAGCAGCAAACCAAAGGACAAGGGCGGCAACAAGGACGGCGACCGGCGCTCGGGGGACGCTAAAGGCGACAAGAACTCAAAGGAAGCCAATAAGAAAAAAACTCATACCGGTCTGGATGGCAAGGAGGTCTCCGACGATAATGACAACGACGAAGATAGCGAGGAGAGCGAAAAGCGCAGAAAACAAACGCTCGTGAAGCATATCCAGGCCAAGCGGCGTCTCTGGCGCACAGGCAAGCCAAATTACGACTACAAGAAGGCCATGGCCGCTTGGAAGGAAGTCGGGCCGCTCTATTACTACAGGGGCAAATACGAGAATGCTGCAGCGCAAACATCTCGCGGCGCTGCTGCCTCTGTTGCCTTTTCTGCGCTGGTCTCGGCTGCGGTCTATGCGGCATGGATTTGACACTACTTTCACGACCTTTTTTCTATGTTTTCGCCAATACAGCTTATCGCTTGCTGTCTAATATTGGCAAGTCAAGTGCTGCGAGCAGCGTATGCTGTGAATGCTGTAAAAAATATCGTTGATGTGTATTTACTTTGTACATGTTGTAATCGCCAACAGCCCAGGGGAATGAGTGGCGCCTATCGATGGGGAAACTGCCTCAGGAACTCGCCAGAGTCAATGTCCAGCACGCGTACAGTGATGTGCTCAAAGGGATATTTGTATCCAGCGTAGGTCGTAGCGACCCGCGGATTGTTTGGGCGAGCGGCTGGCGCGTAGTAAGTAGGATAGCACTCGGACGAGTACATTGGTGTGCGCTCCATATGTCCCAGGAGCGACGACGAAGGAGCCTGTGAACCACTTCCCATGCACTGCTGTACATCTGGCGAGGAAAACGGCGACCAATCATCGGCCAATAGGGGTCCTGCTGCGTTTTCGGTGGCTAGCGATGCTCCGAGTTCCGAGCTGGCAGAGGTTGAAACCAGCAATTGTGCTGAGATCAGCGACTGCGTTGTATTTGGTCGTAGAGCTGTTATTGCGGCTGTGGTGGCGGGCGATAGTCGTGTCTCGCTTGTCCTGCTGTCAATAAGTGCGTGTTGCGGCTGGCTTTTGCTCGCTACAGCGTACGGATGTTGGCGTGCCGCGGAACGCTGCTGTCGTGGAGCGCCTGATGCTGCGCTTTTCCGAAGTGCGTGGCCTGAACTTCCCATGCTACGAGTGAATATTCTGTGCATGGATGTGCTATATACAGTCACTATTCTCGTAGCGCCAAGATTGGAAGGAGAGACGTCGTTTCAATACGAGTAAAAAAGTAGATAAAAAAGTAGATAATGTAGCGAAGAAAGGAATGTGAAAGAAAGTCAAGAATGCCCTTGCAGAATCATATAAAGGCGCAATCGTCGTCGCCTCACAGCTGGCCGTTGTTGTTGCAAGCTGCGCACGCCAGCTGAAAGCAAGGCGCCGGTTATCTCGATGTAGCAGCCTCTCCCCCACCGCCGCCGCCAAAGTATGACTTGCTTATTCTGGCCGTGTTGTAGTGGCCAATGGCAGGCCAGTAATGGCGCTGGTGTGAGCCGACACGCGGCCCGGCTTTCATCCGAGCCCGCTGGGCATCGGGCTTGCACTAAAGTCCGACGTTCCGTGCGATTGTGGCTAGCCCAATCGCAGCTAAATAGTGGGGGTGCCTAGAGCGAGGGACTACGGCAAAATGCAGTCCTCGCCCACATCGATGCTAGTTCCTCTCGTCCTCGCGCCACCGGCACGTTCAGGGGACTGTGGCATGAGGCTCGCGCATGATAGCAGGAAGATCAGCACCCCGATAAGCGCCCGTTGGGTGCACACGTTCTTCTCCCGAGTGCAGCTCGGGCCTGGCGATAGATGCGTGCCCGGTGGACTGGCTTGTCTTTATCAGCTCGTCGCACATGCAGCCCAACGAGGCGTGATTGGAGCTCCACAGCTCGCGACATGCTCTCGAGAGTCGGATTTAGAACGTTTGGATTAACTGCTAGACTAGAGCGTAGACTAGAGATGAGGCTTTAACGCTTCTTGGATTATCACAATACACGCTTAAAGGTTGCGTAAAATAAAATAAAAATATACAGGAGCATAGACTAGAGATGAAGCTGCTACATGTGTGCTTGGCTAACCAACGACATGGCGGACGTAGTAGAATGGCAGACCAAACACACCAAAGCCGTTAGCCTTTGCCAGCTTAGCAAAACCCTCGGTCTCGACTTGATGTTGGAACAACAAAGTGGGGAACCCGACGCCAGACCGGTGCACGCGAGCTTTGACCAAAGTAAACGTCCCACCAACTCCATCAAGCGGCACGACGGTCTCGTTCTTGGCAAAGCTATCCAAGTACTTGCGGCGTGTTTCAAGGGAGTCGTATCCCTCAACCAAATAGTCGTCCTCCTTGAGCTTCTTGGTCATAGCAAGGCTCTCGGGCGTCTCTTGCCAGTTGTTAAAGTCGTACACGATGTCAATGTTCTCAGTGTCGTTGCGCACCACGCAGTTGGGCACGATGACGTCCTTGTCGTAGGCCATGAGGTCGTGGACAATGTTGGGCGGGTAGTACTCGAGGTCGCCGTCAATCCACAGCACCCACTGCTCGTCCTCTAGCGCACGCGTCCACAAGTAGTTGCGTGCCCGAGCCATCATGATGCGCCGATCGCGCTGCTTTTCGCGCAAGTGCCGCTCGTCGCGTGGCAGCGCGTAGAAGAAATCCTGGCGGAATATGTCAAACCGCTTGAACCGCAGCTCCTTGGGCGCTTGCTCCTGGTACCACCGCTTCGACTCTATCAACATCTGCTGCGTCTGGTCTGTCGAATCCGAAACTAGAAAGGCCAGCGATATTTTGTTGCGTGGGTACTTTAGCGTGTCGATTAACTCAAAGTAAATGGCCGTGTTTTCAGCGTTGTTCTTGACCGGCGTCAAGATTAAAAGCGAGTCGCTGTCGGGCTCAATAGTTTGTGGAGCGACGTCCCTGTTGTTCACCAGGATCGTGCGCGATTCGTTTGTAAAGGCGGCGAGCTCGCTGCTACTCCAACTGGACTTGCCAGTCGACATCAAATTGGGAAGCCACGCCTCCATGGCGGCGGGCTGCGGCTGGTAGTCGTTCCCAAGAACACGGATATATTTGGCTCTATTGTCTGTAGTGTCTGTAGTGTCAGCCTCGAAACGCTGTGCCCCGGCGGTGGACTGATGCTGAATCCATAGCGTTAGTAAGCAGCATATCAAAACAGTCGTAAACACGACTGCCATCGCGCTGGTCCTTCGCATTGGTCTGTGAGGTGCAAGCTGGTAGTTGGTAGTCTAGGCCGTCATGCTATCCAGCGCTTGTCAGGCTGGGGGTTGTCGCGATAGCACTCAAATGCTAGCAACCCAATCGAATTGGTAAAGCGGCTGTATCGAACAAACCGCTAAGAGCAAATCGAGGAGAAATAAATAAATAAATAAAATAGGACGTAAAAAAACAATCCAAGGATCGCCTCTAGCAAAGGCTCTCAAAAAGCACAAAACTGTTTAGATCGCCCTCTATTATAGTCGGTATGGGTATATGCGTGATATAGGCGCGCGAGAGTAGCTTGTACGAGGACTAGAGTAGTGTTAGCTAATAGACTAGTAGAAGAGACGATAGTAGTGGTGTGGCTAAGTCCGGAATTGCTTGCTTGTACTCGGTGGGAGGCTGCTCGGGTCTTGTCTTTTATAGCCCTGCTTGGCCAGCCATGTTTGCATTGCGACGAGTCCTGCAAATGCAACTGCGAGCGTTCGCGATAGTGTCCGAGCTCAGCAGTAGATCTTTTTATATATATGCTAAGATCTTTCTTTTTACATATGGTAAGAGTGTATCCGAGCTCAGCGGAATCCGCAAAGGCGTTCGCAGTGTACGCCAATCCACGCTCACAATTATGAGCACGCGGTGATCGGTGGAGCTCTTAATATATCTTGCAGGCCAGTTGCATGGGCAACAGCCGACATTCCGTGCGTACTGGTAGTGGCAATTACACCCTCCAGCTAAAGTTTGGAGCAGGAAAAGTCAGAGAAGCGTAAAACTCGGCGAGAAAAACAAGCTTGCCACTTGCCGACAATCTCAATTGCATTGGACGCAAGCTAAACTAATATTATAAGCCTAGGGTCGTATATTAGAAGCGCAGCCGCTATAAGTGCACTTGGCTAACCAACGACATGGCGGACGTAGTAGAACGGCAGACCAAATACACCAAAGCCGTTAGCCTTTGCCAGCTTAGCAAAACCCTCGGTCTCGACTTGATGCTGGAATAGCCAAGCTGGAAATCCGACGCCAGACCGGTGTACGCGAGCTTTGACCAGAGTAAACGTCCCACCAACTCCATCAAGCGGCACGACGGTCTCGTTCTTGGCAAAGTTATCCAAGTACTTGCGGTGCGTTTTGAGCGACTTGTATCCCTCAACCAAAAAGTCGTCTTCCTTGAGCTTCTTGATCAAGGAGCGGCTCTTGCGTGTTTCTTGCCAGGCGTTGCGGTCGTAGACACTGTGCTTCCACTTGTCCTGGCCACTCTTGCGGCGCACAAGACAGTTGGGCACGATAACATCCTTGTCATAAGCCATGAGGTCGTGGACAATGTTGGGCGGGTAGTACTCGAGGTCGCCGTCAATCCACAGCACCCACTGCTCGTCCTCTAGCGCGCGCGTCCACAAGTAGTTGCGTGCCCGAGCCATCATGATGCGCCGATCGCGCTGCTTTTCGCGCAAGTGCCGCTCGTCGCGTGGCAGCGCGTAGAAGAAATCCTGGCGGAATATGTCAAACCGTTTGAACCGCAGTTCCTCGGGCGCTTGCTCCTGGTACCACCGCCTCGACTCTATCAACATCTGCTGCGTCTGGTCTGTCGAATCCGAAACTAGAAAGGCCAGCGATATCTTGTTGCGCGGGTACTTTAGCTTGTCGACTAGTGCAAAGTACCTGGCCAGGTGCTTGGCATTGTTCTTGACCGGCGTCAAGATTAGAAGCGAGTCGCTGTCGGGCTCAATAGTTTGTGGAGCGACGTCCCTGTTGTTCACCAGGATCGTGCGTGACTCGTTTGTAAAGGCGGCGAGCTCGCTGCTGCTCCAGCTGGACTTGCCGTATGATGTTGTTTTAGGAAGCCAAGACGGCATGGCCGCTGGCTGCGGATGGTAGTCGTTCCCAAGGACTTGTATATATTTTGTCTTGCCCCCGTACTCTCGGCTTCGCGAGAAAGAGTGGTCGTCACTGTCGCCAGTATCCGAGACCGCTGGGTTGCCCTCGTCGGTTTTGGAAAGGTCTGCGTCAGCCGCGGGAAGATGTGTGATAGCACCGACGTTGCCAATCGATGCTGTGCCGTACAGCGCGCCCTTTGCTGGAGGCTCGATGTCCTGGAGGGGCAAAGTCCCTTCTTGTTGGCTGTCGGAAATGCCCTGGTAATGCGTGCTTAGCACCATTAGGCAGCATACAAACGCAAACGTAACCACAAGCACAGACGCATGCTCTCTTCGCATCCACCTACCAAGCAAGAGCAGATGGAGATTTAGCTATAATGGGCAGTTTCGTGAATGGACAGTACGATATTCTGTCATATTTTTTTATTAGCTATCAGCATACCTCCTAACTGTAATGCCCCTGCGTATCCGCGCGATGCATGCGCCTTTTATATTCTTTGCCGCGTCCATCAAGCGTGCTCGAGTGAATGTAAAGCGTGTGACAAGCGCTGACTGCAAATATTATCAATAATACGATATATACTTTGACATTGACGAGAGACGAGAAAAAAATGGAAGGATCGTACATGAGGGCAATGTTCACGGCGAGCAAGGAGCGGGTATAAGCACTCGACTACCAGGCGTGTATAATGCCAGCCCCGTTTTTCTTATTCAGGCACAAAGTGCTGTCTTTTACTGCCGTGCGCTCCCCACACCTGTGTTTCAAACTTTGACATATAAACCAGCCCCTACTGTAGATTCCTGTCTCCGCACTCCCTATAATAAACAGTAGCTTTTGGACATGTGCAAATGAAGCAGAGTGCGGGACAATGTATTGGCTGGCCAATCACTTGTTTCAGTACGAAGTTTATAACGAGAAGAAGAACACTCCAACCGCCGCAACATATCTACATGTGGCCAATACGTGTGCATGTTACGCCAGAACTATAGACCCATTATTATGATACGCTGAGCTGGATTGCGATCGCTGGTGGCGTGACATGGCCAGAGACGCGCCGCTGGCTCTGATAAGGTCCTCATTCGATAATCTTTATAGGCACACTGAGCAACAGCGCGTACCAGTCGATGGCCAGCAACAGAGCTTTGATTCGCGGAGTGCGGGGTCTATGGCAGGCCAGGAGAGCGCTACACTCGAGCAGTGGTGGCAGCTGTGTTCCGCCAGAGAGCCGCATGAGCTGGATGCTGTTGCCAACCAAAAAGCCTGCCAAGCGCGGGGTCAACGGCGAGGGCCAAGCAGCAGGCCAGAGCACGACGGACCTGCTTACTAAGGCCGGGTACATCTACCAGTCATCGGCAGGCATATACACGCTAATGCCGCTGGCTCAACGAGTGGTAAGCAAGATCGAGCAGATAATCGACGAGGAGATGCGGCGCGTAGGCGGGCAAAAGCTGGCTATGCCCAACCTTTTGACGCCAGAAAACTGGAGAAAGACTGGGCGGTGGGAGTCGACTGGAAGTGAGCTGTTCTCGTTTAAAGACCGCAAGGGCGCCACCATGCTACTCGGTCCCACCCACGAAGAGGAGGTTACGGCGATTGTAAAGGACATGGTGCGCAGCTACCGGCAGTATCCGCTGCGCCTGTATCAGACCACGCGCAAGTTCCGTGACGAGGCACGGCCACGTGCTGGGCTGTTACGCGGGCGAGAGTTTATAATGAAAGACATGTACACGTTCGATGTGGGCAAGGAGCAGGCAATCGAAACATTCCATGCGATGGAGGCAGCGTACCGGCGATGCTTCGACCGCGTCGGCGTGACGTACGCAGTTGCAGAGGCAGACTCGGGCAATATTGGCGGGTCGCTGTCGAAAGAGTTCCACTTTGTCAATCAGTCGGGCGAGGACACGCTGCTCAAGTGTGGAAGCTGCAAGTACACGGCCAATGAGGAGCGCGCACTGAGCAAGAGCCCGGCCAATAAGGAGACTGGCATTGGCCAAAGCAAGCGCTACGTGGCGAGGGTGGTCGAGGGCAGCGACGGGAAAGTAGTCCAGCAGCGGATAGTGGAGGTGGCAGACGGGCACGAGCCTAGCGCGCTAAAGATCAAGCGCCTATGGACAATCAAGCCTAATCAGCGCCTGGAAGTGGCAGCAGCATCAGCCGATGGCGATGGTGGTGGGACGCTATCTTCGGTAGTTGAGTTTGAGCCAATGCTGCTGGATGACTGCGCGGCGGATGTCAGCGATAGCACGGGTGATGCAGTCCGCGGCGACTGGCATGTGGCCAAGGCAGGCGACGCGTGCGGTGAGTGCAGCGGAGGAGTGCTGGAGGCGCAGCGGGCCATCGAGGTGGGCCACATATTCTACCTTGGCGACAAGTACTCCAAGGCACTGGATCTCAGCGTGCTTCGCCAGGGGCAGCGGGAGTACGTGCAGATGGGGTGCTTCGGCATTGGCGTTTCGCGAGTGCTCCAAGCAGCGGCAGAGTGCAGCAGCATGGAGGGACGAGGACTCAGATGGCCGCTGTCGATTGCACCGTACCTTGCGAGCGTCGTGCCCGTGGCGGAGAATAGCAGCATACAGGCGGCTGACGAAGTGTACAGGGCTCTGAGTAGCACTCGCGTGTGCGGAGCACCTATATTTAAAGACAACGTGATTGTGGACGACCGCGACTATCTAAGCGCAGGGTTCCGGCTCAACGACGCGCAGCTGATGGGCATCCCTGTGACAATTGTGTTAGGCAGCGGGTTTGCCGAGTCGGGTCAAGTAGAGGTGCAGTTGCGCGTGCCTGGGATGCAATCGATTCCAGGAAGCGCCGCCGCCCAAGCAGTTGCCAGCTCTACCAGCACTACGAGTGATGGGTATGAGCATAGAGTACGCGTCAAGGTGGCTGAGCTAGGATCTTTCCTCGCGCAGGCTCTTGAGGGTCATTGTGCCGCGTTGGCGATGTCCGAGGCAGAGTGAGCGCACTAGAGCGGGCCCAGTCGCTCAGACATTGGTAGATTAATAATTACAGTTGCTGGTATATTCCGTCAACATGTCGCTGCAGCACTGGCATGCTCTACGGCTTACTATAGCCAAAAGCAGGGGTGTGTGACCCGGTACCAATGCGTGCATCTGTGGGAAGCCGAAGCTCTAACAAATGAGAGCACCACCGGGTATGCGAGTCACGCCATGCGTATTCCCTCTCCGCCAGTGCCCAGTGAATGGCCTGAGAAGGGGAATAGGCAGCCAGGCTGACAGACGCAGGGGGGAAGCGAGCGTGGCGGCGGACATGAAATGGCGCCTCCGACAGATTGTCCTGCAGTGTACGGCGGATTCCAGGGAGAGGCGCTAGCAATAGCAGCCTTGGCGCTGGGCCTTCGCCGGCTATTGGTATTTTGCGACCGAGAAAAGCGCGGTGCCGAGCCAGAGGCAGAGAGAGACCTGCGTGCCGTCTGCCTCTGCCACGAAGGAGGGGAGCATGCACGGGATCGGCTGCTCACATGTTCATGGGCTCATGAAGAAAAGAGAGCGAGGGAGCACAGACAAAAGCGTGAGCAAGGCACATGCGCCAGGGCACGCCTGTCGCATTAGCGAGACCTCGGCGGACCAGCGCCGCTGGTGGCATGTTGTACAAGCCTGGGACAGGAGGGCAATTAACGCACCCACCAGCACAGGCGGGCGCAGCAGCCAGCCGGCTGATTGACGCAGTGGCTGGCCCATTCCCCCAAAACCCGGCGTCGGGCAAGTAGTTTCACTTTTTTTTTTTACTCTTTCCGTTCAATTCATTCTCCTTTTTATTTTTTCTTTATAGAATTTCGTTTCGTTTATTCCTTTCGGCGCGTCCTACACTCGCGCACGTTCGACTCTGCTTGTAGTTTTTCTCGCCTTAGTTTGCTTCCTCTTTCCCTGGCGCCTAACGAGCAGAGCACGGGAAAGAGCTGCTTGTCCATTTAGGTCGTTTCTTCCACGCATTTGATGCGACGGCGCTTACATTCTCCAACCTGCTCTTGCTTATAGCCTCCGCCATAGCTGTCCCTATCTATTTCTTGTCTTGGCCTCAGCTGACCTCTCTGTCGCAAGCGGTGCATTCCGTACTCGCCTCGCAATAGTAGTACTCACAGCATGGACAGCAGCGCAAAGCCGCCGCCCAGCTCCTTGCGCACTCGCAGCTCGGCCCGCGCGTCGACATCTCCGGAACCACAGCATAAGCAGGACAGCGCCAGCAAAAGGTAGGCATTATCTGTGTGGCCTGACTGCCATTTTTTTATTTTCTTCGCAGGGAGGGTGCTGCCTTTTCTTTTTGCTGCCCTTTCTCTTTCATTTCGGCTTTGTTCACGGCCTGTGTTAACTGCGTTCCTACGACTCTCTCTGATACTGTTTACTATAGGCGCCTGACCTCGTTGCGGCCCTCGCTCACGAATCGAACCAGCGGAGCTGTCGCCACTTCCTCTGCTCCGGCCATCCCCTCTGGAGCCCGCGTAAAGTCGCCGACAGCAGCCTTCAGTAGCCAGGTAAGTCGCCACTCCCCAGCTGTCTGTTTTGCCGCCTAGTTGTTGGCGAGTGTTGATACTTGCGGTTGTATTTCGCGTATTGTGTGAAGCGCCAAAAATGCCCGCGGACGGCAGATGCCCTTTTTTTCTTCTACTATTGTCGTCTGTTTGCTCGTTCATTTAGTATTGCCATCAGACTCTTCGGGCAGAAAGAGATCCTCGCTTACATTGTCAGCTCCTTGTTTACTAATCAAAGTTAAAGTATCGGGTCCTGCTTTCGGGGGAAACGAGGGTGGGCTTCTCGCTGCTGTTGTTGTTTATGTGTTTTTCTTTCTTCTTCTTTCTTGCTCTTGTCAAGTAGGGAGGGCGAACTCTGTCAAAGCTGGCATCCAAACAGCCGGTAGCCACAACATGTAGCAAGAATGATGTTTTGGACTCCGGCTCGGACTCTGACTCTGACGACCACTACGGCTTTGTCAAGGTTGACCACTGGAACTCGCCGCCTGAGCCTGCCTTTAAGCCGACCATCGCGCAGGCGCCTGCGAGCTCATCGCCAATGGCGGTGGATGCCTCTTCCTTGCCTTCCTTAGCAGCATCTACTTCATTCGCGTCAACGGCCAGGAACACCAACATAATGGCCCGCGTCAGGAGCACAATCAGGGCCGCCGTAGCGCCTGCCACACCCGCTGCCACGCCACTCCCACGCGCTCAAAGTAGAGGTGTCGCTGCTATCAGCCAGCCTGCGGATGATGCATCATCCTCGTCGTCCTCATCCGATAGCGACGGCGACGGCGATGCTGCAGCCAACCCCGCTGCATCCATAACGGATGAGGAGATTAGCGACGTACTGGACGAGACTGAGCTTCAGCTTATAGAGGCCATGGAGGACACGCAGATCGTGGATGCCAAGAGCAACGGCCGCGCGCCTCTGCCGACCACTTCCTTAAAGCCGTCGCCGCCAAGGAATGGCCTGTGCTGGGTGGGGCTGGGCGACATCTCGTCGAATAGCCGAGCCACCTATACTGACTCGTTGAAGGAGCGCTTTGCGGCCTCGCAACGGCGGACTGGGACGGCCGTCAAAGGCTCTACTGGCGAGCGTGACAGTGATTCTAGCAGCAGCAGCAGCAGCAACAGCAGCGACTCTAGCGGGAGCGATCCAGATCAGTGCATCTCTGACAGAGCTGCGATTGCGGCACCCGTCGCTGTAAATACCCACCAACCGCTCCTCGGGTCCTCAGCGCCGAGCCCTCCGCCACCAGCGCAGAGCTCCAGCTTCGGTCCGCCAGCCATGGCGCGCGCCACATCGCCAACACCAGTGGCAGCGAATATCGGCAGCGCCAGTGCTCGCAGCGGGCTTTTCGAGACAAGAGGTGACGGTTCTGGCGCTGACCTGGCACGTCCAGCGTCTGTGCCGCTGGATTCGGTCGAATTTGTCGCGCCCGGAGTGACAAAGAAGACGGCGATGTCGCTACTCTGTCGCGTGCTTGATATTGACGGCCCAATCATCCAGCAAAAGATGGTCGAGTTTCTTCTTATCGACGGCGTCATTGCCTCGCTGATCGGCTTCATTACGCACTGCCAGGGCTCGATATACTCGCCTTCGTCGACGGTGCAAACTGCGCCTTGCTCGCCGTCGCTTTGCCACGAGGCAGGTGCCAGTGGCTCTCGCAGCTCGCCTGACTCGGGCTGCTGCAATTTGCCCGTTGCTGCAGCCGGCGCAGGCCACGAGTCTGCCTCGTCACAGCACGTGCAACCGGAACACCCCGCCAGCGCTGCTTCTGCTGCTTCTGCTGCTGCCGATACGGCTGGCAACAAGAAGGACTTGCCCCTAGGCGTTTTGCACGAATTCGAGGTGCGCAGCCAGCACCGCGCGCGCTTGCAGCGGCAGCGCAACCGCTCAGCGGGGCTTACTGACGTCGATTTGCGTCGTGGGTACAACGCTGTCCAGATGCTTGCGGCCCGCGAGCAGTTCTCGCGCCGCGTCATTGAGACCAAGCTGGCTGTAATCGTACCATGCCTGATGGCCGTGTTCCACAGGGACTCGCTGGGTTCCTTCCACCACGCGTGCTTGCTGCTCGAGCATTGCTTCACCATCTCGCCGCTCCGCACCACTCGACTATTGTTGTACCAGCAAAACCCGCCCTCGCGGTGGTGGGCTCTTTCTGATTCTGTGTCCAAGGGCCACGCTCCGATATGCGACATCTTGCCATATCTGTCCGAGCCCTGCGTCCAACGCCTGTTCCTAAAGGCCGAGTTTGGCGTGTGGACGGGCCGCCTGATGACCAGCCTCAACCTCTTGCCAAACGACGCCTTGGTCGTGTCAGATGAGCTTAGCCGTATGGGACTTGTATCTGTTGCCGGTGCGCTGAGTGGTGGTGCCGCCTCCGATGACTCGCCACCAGGCCAAACGCAAAGCCAGCAGCGAGCAAAGTCTATGCAGCTAGTGCGCAATCGCTTCCAGCAGCTC
Source organism: Coemansia sp. RSA 1836 (assembly GCA_027578595.1). Lineage (NCBI taxonomy): Eukaryota > Fungi > Kickxellomycota > Kickxellomycetes > Kickxellales > Kickxellaceae > Coemansia > Coemansia sp. RSA 1836. The sequence goes on along the minus strand of JANBTD010000002.1, from coordinate 21,613 downwards.
AATCGCGGCGGGTTCTTTGGCCATATTCTCGAGCTCATCGAGGACCCAGACTCCTACGTTTCCGAGGGCGTCGCCGAGTTTATGGCGTTTATGATCAACGACTGCTCAACCTTCTATGGCTTCAACATACTGTTCAAGCCGATCCACGACTCTGAGCTTCCCGTAAGACGATTGGCTCAGCTCATCGTCAATTCGCCTGTCCAGCGGCTCTCGCCGCAAGCCAAAGCCGCGACTCGCTTGCTCCATTCGCTGCTGACCAAGACGGCATGCCAGTATGGCCTGCGCACACGCGAAGCCCAGGGTATCCGCGACCCGGAGATGCACCCGAGGGGATCGCAGGTGTTGCTGCAAGTTGGTCAGTCTGCGCGCGCTGCACTCGAATCGTTTTTACCTGGCCTGTTTGCGACGGTTACCGGTCTGCAAGGGAGCACAGACTTGACCTCAAACTCGGCCTTTAACCGGCGAGCATCAGTGGAGTCGCTACGCCTGCCCGAGTATGAGGAGCCCGACCCAGACTTTGACACGGATGGTACAGAGGCCGCTGCATCTGACGCAAATGCCGAGGCTGACGCAGATGGCGAGGTTGAGGATGACGACGACGCAAGTTGTAGCAGCGGCAGTGGCAATGAGGCCGACGATCTAGATAGCACTTCGCCATGGTGCAGCTTTGAATTTAGCCTACGGCTCAATTCCGACAACACCTCGGCCGGCTATCTGACTGACGATAATGAGCACGATAGTTATAACGAGAATGAGGCGCACGCCGCTGACCTGCGCAGCTCGGCCGCGGAGCTCTTCAATCGCGCGGCCTACCCTGAGTCTCTTGGGTCGGGATCGATCTCATCGTCGCTATCTCCGTCATCGACTCTGTCAGCGTCCCCTATGGCAGTGGCGAGCAGCACGCCAAATCAGCCAACCGACATGTATCTTGGCGAGCGTCTGGATGCTGAGGACTTGAGCCTACTCGTATCGCTGCCCAAGCCCGACATTAGCCGACTCAACCTGCTTCGGCTGTGTGTGGACGTGCTGAGGGAGACCAACGACATTGACGAGATTGTCGGCTGGGTTGACTTGCGCGTGTGGCGTGCTTTGAGTACTTGGTTCCTTAACCACCCGCACAACAACATGCTGCATATGGCCGTCTACCAGCTTGTATCCATTGTGACGCTCGAGACCGTCCGCCTACGCCAGTCCCACCGCCGACTCATCGCTGATCCGCGCAAGCAGCAAGTGAGCGACGAGCCAAGTAAGTTGGTGGCTACTGATGCACTTGCCGGTGGCGGCGAGGGGCTTGCCGGCACGGCTAAGAGTCGCAGCGGTGTTGGTAGCAATGGTGGCGACAATGGCGGTAGTAATACGATGCTAGCTGATGGCACCTCGCTGGGCAGCGCGCCAGAGGCTTTCCAGCTTGACTCGCGTGCTCAAGCAGCTGCCAAGCGTCGTGCACGCAGACGACGTGCCATGGCTGAGCGGATCCGCCGCGATGAGTCGACAAACTGCGACAACATCCTCACGTATCTGATCGAGCAGAACCAGTGGGTTGACAAGCTGGTGAGGCGTGCGATGTCGCCTAGCTTTGACGGCGCTCACGGATTTATCTCGCTGATACTCAATACGCTCCGCCTAGCAGTTCAAGTTGACCGCCGCCGGCCGGTTGCCTTGTCGGTTTCGAAAAGGCACGTTGACCGGCAGCACGCCGCCAGAAGCGATAGGCACGCCGAGCCATCGCCAAACAAGCATAGCTTTGCGCGTGCAAGATGCGATCTGCTGAGCCATGGCGAGATCGATGCCAGCAACAACAAGGGCCGCGGAGGGTTTTCCGACGATGAAGTGCCCGACGACGACGCGCTAGTGCCGGACCTGGCATATCATGATCCCGAGACGCGCCATAGGCTTTCCGAGTATCCGATGTACAGATTGCAGCGGTGGGAGATTACGCTCCTCTACTCGCCAGCCTTCCGCTCGCATCTGCGCCGTCTGCGCAAACAGGCAGAGCGCATGGCCCGCAAGTCTGACGACTTCCGACTCTGCGATCAGTCGCGGGTTGACATCTCGCAATATGGTACTGGGAGTCGACCAGTGCCGTTCTTCTCGCCGCAGAAAGTCAAGCCGCCAGTGTTTCTTGACAACCAGGAGATCAAGAAGAAGCAGCTCCAGATCAACGTCGGATTGCTACTAGGCAGCAACCGACGCTTGGCTGTGCCGGCCGCTTCTTCATCGTCATCGTCGTCATCTTCTGCAGCTGCAGCGGCCGCATCCGCTTCTAGTGCTGAGGGCGGCAAGGGCGCCTCTTTACCGATCGACGAGGTTGGAGTTGATCTCGACTCGCTGTTTGCGCGCATGCTCGGGTTTACCGAGGATCTAGTCGAGCTTCCTCCGTGCGTTGCTAGCGATGAAGCAGTCGGCAAAAACACTGGCAAACTAGCGGGGCTTACAAGCAAAGACGGTATCGACAAGAGCGCTCACGGCGATGAAAGCTCCGACGACGACAGGAAGGCCCGCAGAGAGAAGCGCTGTGCCACTGGCAGCAGCGGCGCCGCTACGAGGAAGCAAGGAGGCGCTGGCAGTAGCGGTGGCAAGACGGGCAGCTTGCGCAAAAAGAAATCAAAGCCCGCACCATCGGCCTCTGGCATTGGCGCCTTGTCGGCGCTGGACTCGCCTTCCTCTATCTCTGGACTATTCGAAGGCATTGCGCCGGAGACGGCGGCTGATGCGGCGGAGGCACTTTGCTCCGCTCTGGAGAGCGATGGTGCTGGCGGCAGTAATAGCGGCGCAGCGACAAAGCACGCTCTGGGACAAAGAGCTCGCAAGAAGGCAGCGCCTGCCTCTGGCTCTGTGCGCCGTCGCCGTGCTAGACTGCACCACAAGTCGTCTAGCACAGCCCTCAACAGCTCGACCACAGCGCCACCATCGGCTGCCCTTGACTCGACTTCGGCGCCGTTGGAAGCCGACAGCCACGAGGAGAAGGCTACAGTTTCTGCTGCCATTGGCGCTGCTGACTCGCCGCCGACCACAGCTGGCGGATTGACAGCGTCGTTGAAGGCGCTGGATATCTGATCCTGGTCATTAATACGTAAACAGGCACGCACTTTTCTATTTTTACAATTACATATTTTTTTTATTTCGCTTTGTGTATCACTATTTATTTTGAGTAAGTCAGAAGGCAATGCGCTATACGCAACGGCTATTCGGCGCTAGTATTAGTTAATCGTCTAAAGATTGTGTAACGGTGTGGCTGTTGACTTGAGCTTAGAACGGGTAGAATGCGGGGATGGCGGGAACGGCGGGAACGGCAGGGGTGGCATGGAAGGCGGGCATTGGAGGCGTAGGAGCAGCAATGGGCGTAACAGGCCGCGGCGTTGCTCTGGGAGTCTTGGAGCCGCGTCCGCCAATGTTGGCATGGACCAGGCCGCCCAGGACATTCAAGTTCAGGCCGTTGCCACCGCCAATATCCAAGTTGAGGATTCCGGGGATGTTGAGCCCGATGGGGGCTGCGATAGAGCTGGCGGCGAAGACAGCGGCAAATAGCGAGAGCTTCATTTAATTATTTGGTGAGCAACTTTGACGAGATAGGGCAAGGTGTAGTGGACAAAATATGGTCAGGAATTTAGAGTAGTAGAATGGAAGAAAAATATATACACGAATTAAATGGAAGTGCTGCATGCTCGTATTCTTATACTGAATGGATTCTCAGTAAAGTCGATACATATCAAGGCCTTCGTTGCTACTGTTATTTTGTGACGAACTTGGGTGTTTCTTTATGAAAACTGTCCGCCAAAAATGGAATATTTTCAGCGCAGCCAAGGTGAGCTTGCGTGAATGGATGTTCCATTTGGTAGGAGGCCACTTATGCTGCAGCAAGTACGACATGGCTGACTGCTATATGTGCATATGCAATCTACCGCCATGCATATTTGCAATTAGCCCGCCTTCTCGGGATCCATTCATTACTAAAAAGAAGTGCCTCCATGTTGGATATTTTGTAGTCTTTTATTAATCTGACGCGAGTAGCACATACCCAAAAATGCGAAGAGAGAAAAGAAAAAGGAAAAACTGTGCATCTTGGGGATCACTTAGTCGCGACTCCCTGGGATAAACGTCATGATAACCGTAGCTGACTGGGAATAAAGTGTATACGTGATGCGCGAGGGCTCATTCTGCTTGTAGGTAATGGTGGCGGTTGACACTGCTTCTGCGGTTGGCTGGGGAGCATCATGGCTCCGCATAGTGGCGGTTGAGGTTGAGCGCCGTGGTTGGCCAGCGAGCACTACGGTGCCTCTTAGTGGCGAAGGAGAGGCAGAGACAGGCGCAGCTGTCTTTGTCACAGTTACAGGCGCAGCAGTCTCTGTCACAGTCACAGTTGCAACTGATTCGAGTGAAGTAAGCGCTACTGCCTTGGTTGAAGTTGGCATGGAGGCGACTTGTGCTGCAGCTGAAGAGGAACTCATTGCAGCTGCGGCAGATAAAGAGGAGCTCATTGCAGCCGCGACAGCCGAAGAGGAGCTCGTTGCAGCTGCGGCAGCTGAAGGAAAACTTATTGTAGCCACGACAACTGAAGAAGAACTCATTGTAGCCGCGGCAGCTGAAGAAGTGCTCATAACCGCAGCAGGCAAAGCAGAGCTTGCCAAAACTGCATTAGTTGAGCTCATTGCAGGCGCAACTGAAGTAGAGCCTGTTGCAGGGGTAGCTGAAGCAGAGCTCGCCACTGCAACACTAGTAGATCTCGTTGCAGGGGCAGCGGAAGAAGAACTAATTGTAGCCGCGGCAGCCGAAGAAAAACTCGCTGCAGGGGCAGCCGAAGTAGAGCTTGTTGCAGGACTAACATGGCCCTCGCTGGATGCAGACGAAGAAGAATCTGCAGCATAGTGTGTCGGCGAACCAGTTTGCAAAGATGCAATAGACTGTGAGGTAGTCGTAGTTCCTGATGAAGCGCCATAGTTAAAGATGTTGATATAGCTGAAAAGGTTGGACCACCAACCAGTACCGCTTGTTGCTGGGCTGGCTGTGGTGCTGCTTGCACTCTGTGGCAAACCTTGCGACAAAGGCATAGATGCAGACGCAGGCGTTGGAGTACTGACCACAGTGGCAGCTAAGTTGAATGACGGGTTGGCTGTAAGTTTAGACGACGATGTTTGCGACAGCACAGTTTGCCACTGGTTCGTAGATAAATATGACGGGCTCTGTGATTGATATACAAGCAAATGTGTTGGCGGAACTGGTGATTCCTGTATCGTTATCAATGTTACACCAGTCGGGCTTGGAGAAGATGCAGAGCAACCACCAAAGAGGTTGAAAATGTTGAAGGAGTTGCACCTGGAGCTTGGCTCGCTTGCTGTTGATGAGGCAGATATTCCACTTGTCAATGCAGTACCACTTGAAGTTGGCTTGGCTGAGGAGCTAGCAACATATGCAGGTGATGGAGTTGTAGTGGAAGTCGTTGGCCAGCTTGTCCTTGCTGCGCTAGTGGCTGATGACGTTGCCAAACCAGTATTTTTTGGATCAAGAATGTTGGCGACCAGTCCTGATATGGCATTAGAGACATAGCCACCAATCATAGTCGAAGCAATGCTGCCAATGTACTGCGATGGATAGTTTATGACGCCCTCGAGGCCAGGCATGCCGATACTCTTGTAATACATTAGCGCTAGCTCCAGGTATGTTGCGCTGGGGTACTTGTACGACAGCGTGATTAGCTGAGATAGCTGAGTGACGGCTGGGCTGTTTGACAAGTTAGCCAAAAAGGCGATTGTGCTGTAGCCGGGGATCATATCCAATGCATCTCTTGTCTGCTGTAAGTAGCTTTGGACAGCTGGCCTCAACCGAGCAGCTGGGCTCACAGAGTTTGGCGCAAATGTGCCTGCGGCCCTGGCCATAGCCTCAAGCATCGGGTCCTTGATCAGGAACATGTAGCTCATGTTGGGAATTGCTTGGGCAGAAGAGGCTGAGGTAGCGCCAACCTTGACAGAATGGTCATCATTGCCAGTCCATCCAACTTCTCTGAGATACTGAGACATGTGTCCTGCATCCATGGAAGCCAGCTTATCAACAAGGTTTGCTACGCGGTTAACACGCCTGGTATCGATAGCCAAGAGCTGAGCAAGGGTAAAGACGTTGCCACTTTTAACTAGCGGGTCCTTGCTGTTTGTGCTGCTAGCTTGAGAAATGAGCTCCAAAGAGTTGGCACTCATTTTACTGATCGAGTTAATAAGATGAGCCACGGATTGCAGCGACTCTGGAGCACCAAGCCCTTGGTGGTTGACACCAAACATTGGGGCCAGACGCTCGGCAGAGTTGGCATTGGTGCGAGAGAACATTTCAAGCAATTTGGAAATATATCTAGCACCAGCCGAATTTAGCTGAAACAGCCGCTCGAAGGGAATTGAGAGAATGTCATTGTCCACTTCAGGCTTTGCGCCGTCCTTGAAGGTGTACTGGTATTTGTCAGATAGCTTGACAGTGACCTTGTTGTAGAGCTCGCGGACTGACTTTTTTGAGCCTGGGCTGTCCAGCCCCAAGTCAGACAAGAGAATGTCGCCTGTATTGGCCACAGCATGGCCCTTTGCAGATTGCTCTGCAACAAAGGTCGTCAGGCGATTTAGGAGACCAAGTGAATATGCTTGCACACGCTCGTCATCAGTGACGTGTACAGCATTGGGAGCGCTTTGGCCTCCATCGCCCTCTACACCAATTATCTCGTGTCCTACCTTGGTGTAGGCGCTGACGCTGCCTGGAACTGAGAGCGCTGCTAGAGCAAGCACGCTCAAAGCAGCAAAAGCAAGCTTCATGGCTTAGGTGCAGTAGCTCAAAAATGAATATAATAATTGGAATAGCAGCTAGTTGCTAAAGCGGGGCAAGAGACGAGTGAAAAAATGATGATATGTTCTACAAAATTGTCGTCAATTTTTATAGGTGAATTTTCCTCCTAGACCCTATCGACGTGTAGATGGATAGACAGAGAGAGACAGAGAGAGTGAGGAACATCGACCCAATGCAAATGCCACTGACAAGGTGCCATTAGTTTGCGATAACAGCAACATCAGACAATTGCTCATACCAGCTGTAAGCACAGAGGACTATTCTGCGTGGCCCGATTGAAACGTTTATTATTGCATTTCATGGCTGATCTCAATGACTAAGCATAACTACACGCACCAATGGCTAACTACCGCCTTGAATTGCATTCATAAAGCAAAGTAGGCGCATAACCAATCGTAATCGGCAAGAAGGCGCGCGCCACCATCCTTGCAACCTTGAAGCACACAGCATGCGACATGAAATGTAAAAGTACCGTAAGTATAGGAAACATAAATAAAAAAAGTAGAATGGCAAGCAGGGCGTCATAGAGTAGCACTCATGACTCGCGTTCTGAGAGGGGAGGGCCATTAGCATAAGATGTGTACGAGTTTTCAGTTACTGTCCTTTGCTGCGGCTGGCGCATTCTGAAGCGGTGGATACGTTATGTCGTTTGCAAAGTCAGCAATCGTGCCAGCATTGCTCTCACTGTGGAGCTTGGAATACACAGAGCTCTGCAGAGACGACTCGGGTGCGTCATTTTTGGCGCTGGGCTTCGAGACCGCACTGACCGAGCGCCATGGATCCCATTTGTCACTCTTGCTCTGGTCCGCAGCTGCAGACACTTTGCGGAGTCCAGGTATAGACGAGCGTATGACCTCCACAGGCGATCCGGTACTGCTGCTGGGCTTGGCTCCACCCATGCTGAGAGGCGTGAGCTGCCCCGATCCTAGCTTGGGGCTGGCGCCAGCCGATATCACTGGCGAGTCGTTGCCCGTTTCACCAGCCAGACGGATTTGGCTGAAGCGAGTTCTAATGGGTTCGATTTCCACTTGGCCCTCACTAGCCCTTGGCGGGCTGACATTGCCGCCAGTGAGCGGCAGCGCAGCGGCTGCCGGCTTGGGAGAGCTCTCGCCGCTATGCGTTGAGCGGGACGTAATGCTCCTGAGGCCCGGCTTCAGCTGCACACCCCAAGTAGCAGCACCAGCGTTTGGGCTGCTATCGACGCCATCGGTGCTAGGCTGGCTAAGCGGAGCCCGAATCGCAGGCGGCATGGGCTTTAAAGCTATGGGCTTGGGCGCCTTGAAGGGAGGAGGGGCAGGGGCATTGGGCTTAACCTCGGAGAACGCCTTGCGGAAGCCGTCTTCGTCAGTGAAAGCGTCCAGAGACTTTGTCGTGTTGGCGGCGAACCTCGCGGGTAGCGACCTGGCGGGCGCATTCGGGACGTAGTTGACGACCAGATCGACTGATTTGTCAGTGTCCACACGCTGCGCTTGGCCACTGCGGATCGTCGCAGCGACTGCAATAAGCGTGCACTCGGCGGGCGAGAACAGCGATAATCTATGAGTGATCTTGCAGCCAAGCTCTTGGATCTGACCAAGCGTAGCTGCGCTGGCAGTCGAGTATACCATGCGCAGACGCGGAGCAGAACCCTCGGGGCACGAGTACACAAAGATCCGGCTCCCAGGCGTGCGCATGACATAGAAGCGCGGCTCAGTTGGATGAGGAGAAAACTGTTCAGTCGACGCATAGGAGCGGACGCCCTCAACGCACTTGTTTGCCTCGACCTGCAGCTCGACGACGGTAGTGCCCACATTGGAGGCAAAGTCGCCCAGCGCTGTTTTTGCGCCCTGTGTTAGAGGCAACGTAACCGTGTGGAAGCCGCCCGAAGCTGCAGCCACAGTCTGTTTAGAGCCACGGCTGTTGGCATGGTGGTTGTCGGGGTTAGCCTCCTCGGGTTTGGCTGGGGTTGCAAAGTTGCGAAGGCGTGAGCGCATCTGCTCGAGCTGCTCGTTGCGCGCGTCGTCCTCTTGCTTGAGCAGGTCGACGTGTTCAAGCTCAGATCTCGACATGGCCAGGCGGGGGTCGATCTTTTTGACAAACACGCCTCTTTGAGCAGTCGTCTGCGCTTGAGTCAATGGTGGCGACGGCGGCTGGACTAGAGACTGTGGTTTGGGCGCAACTACGGGTGGCCGATTCTGCTGGACGCCTGACTGTTGCCTCCACTCTTGCTGCGGCTGCTTCTGGCTCGGTAGCTCTTGAGGAGGTGTAGGGTTTCTCCGGCTGGCGACAATGGAGGAGGGCAATACCGAGTCGCTTTCAGCAACGGAGCCTTCAGCTTCGGCTGCAGCACGGTTCGCGAGAGCATTGGCGGGCGGAGGTGCGGCAGCGTCCCGCCCAAGGGCCTCGTCTACTGTGGAAAACTGGAGCGTATCGACCACGTTATCTGCGCCAACTGATGCTTTGAGGTTAGAGTGAGAGGAGGCGTAGACCATACGATTGCTAACGCCGACCTTGCCTTCAGGCATCCACGTAACCACATACCACTGAGATTTAGTGGCTCGCAGCAAGAAAAAGGCGGGATCCCCGCCTAGATACTCTTCAAGCTGCAACAAGTCTCCGTTGGCTGGTCCATTCTTTCTTGCCGTCTCGACCAAATCCTCACCACGAATTTGTATGCGGAGCACAGACACGTCCAGGTGCTGTCCCTGCTGCGACTCCTCCAGGAACTGCCTTAGCTTTGGCGTTGCTACAAGCAGACCAGAATGCCAGTGTGGGTTGTATGCCGTGCTTGAGCAACCTTGTAGCTCCAACAATTACAAGCTAGCGTGCGTGCGTGCGTGCAGTTCCCGAGTGTCGACGCTTACCTGAGATGCCGCTAGTTAGAGTCGACATTGTTGTTTGTGCGCTGGCGAGGAAGAAATAAATAAATTGGAGTTTAGCACGGTCGAAAAGAGAGCCAATTGAAGTGAGCAAGATGAGGACGAGGGCGTTGGGCTGACTATCCAGCGTGCGGAGCCGTAGCGTGATCTGTCTCTTTCCTAGCCACGCGGTTTGGCCTGCAGTAGACGTTGCTTGGTTCGAGCCGGGCTCCTCCTCTGCTCCCACGGCTCGCCACTCCTATTCCTCTCTCCCCCTGAACTGTTCGTGTCGAGTAGACGCGGGCAGTAGTTTGCGCGCAGTAAGCAAACGACTAAACGACTGCCTTGGCCGTTGACTGGCCAGCAGAGGCTTCCTTGCCAAGGCCGAGTGTTGTTCGCATCGCACACATCTGCAAAGTCTCCGTCCACACCTGGTAAAGTGACTGAAAAAAATCTATTTTTAGTCGCCGCCTTTGCTCAGGGCGAGAGAGGACAGGAGGAAAACACTGACATATTTAAGGCCAGGCAGTAGGCATTCTCGCTCTCTTCTTCACTTGCTGTCCAAAAATTAATAATTATTTATATTTGCCTTTCTTGTTCATATCCAGCATCTCGACACTTGAGCCCAGTCGCATCGAAACACGTATCCCCCGCTTTCTCGCAAATAAAATAATGGCTGTAAAGACAGGCAGCCCAATGGTGCTGACGATGCTAGCCCTGTTATCGCTTTTGGTGGCAGGAGCAGCGAGTGCAGAGACGGTCAAGCAGGTAAACACGGACGACGGGTCCCTGGCGCTCAGCAGCCACGGCGCGCTAATAGCCAGTGGCATTATCGCCGGCATAGCGCTGATTTTGATCGGGTTCTTCTTCAACTTTTTCGGGTACAAGCTCGTCAAGGTGCTCATATTCCTGGCCGGGTTCTGCGTGGTCGGCGGCCTAGTCCTGTACGCCGAGTACAAGATCCGGGCGCCACAAGAGGACGAAAAGGGCCGCCAACTGTGGTACCTGGGCGTAGCGGCGATTTGCGGGCTGCTCGGAGGCACCCTCCTTTTGTTCCTGTACAAGGTCGGGCTGGCGCTCGTTGGCGCGCTGGGAGGCTTTGCGCTGGCGTCATGGATCCTGGCGATGAAATCCGGCGGGCTTATTCACTCTGACGTTGGGCGGATTCTGTTCATCGTCGCCTTCGTCCTAGTCGGCATGGCGCTCGTGTTCTTTATAGAGCGACCGGCCATCATCATTGCTTCGGCTATTTGGGGCTCCTATGCGCTGTTCGTGGGCATCGATTGTTTTGCGCGCACAGGGTTCCAGTACACGGCGCTGGCGTTCCTCAATGCGCCGGGCGCCATCTACGAGACCTCGCCAAAGGTCTACGCCATGATCGCGGGCATGGCTGTTTGCGCCTGCTTGGGCATCGTCACACAATTCTGGACCACTCGCTCAAAGTCTGGAAAGTTCCTGCCGCTGTAATAAGAAAAAAAACAGCATGTCCTTGCATATCTCATATTTAGCATCGTAATAAAAATAAAAAGTATCAAAAATGAAGGTTAGGACAAAAAGTCGATGAGCGAGTTGCCTTGGGTCTTGTTGTCCGGGTCAGGCGACGACCCCCAGCTAGTCGTCCGCGGAGCATTTGGTCTTGCGCCGCCGCTGCTGTCGCCGACTTCGGGCAGCAGCGCCGGACGCTGGCTCGCGGTCTTTGCGGCAGACAGCAGGTCTGAGAAATCAAAGGCGTCCTTCTTCTGCCTAGCAGCAGCAGCAGCAGCAGCGCCTCCTCCTCCAGTGCTCTTGCCCATGCGCGCTTGCTGCGACGTGGCAGGCAGCGACGGGTTGGACATTGGCTGAGCGCGAGGTGCTGGCGCTATCGCGAATCCGCCGCCAGCGACTGGCATAGATAGCCCTGGCGTATTCATTCCGGGCGACATGGGCAACGCAATGACGGCCAAAGGCGAGGATGCTCGTGCGGCTGCTGAGCTGTTGCCGTCAAAGTCCAGTCCCGCCAAGTCGTCGAGCGGGTTCTTAACCGTCGCGCCAGACAGCTGCTGTTTCTGGTCTGCGCTGGCTGGCTCGTCGTCCCATGCAATAAGCTCGTTTTCGCCAGCCAGTGTTCCGGCAGCGGCATCCAGGCTCTTAAGCTCTGGCTTCCTGCCCTGCTCGAGGTCCCGGTAGGCCAGCACAGCGTCGCTAATCAAGTCGTTTAGGCTGATAAGCCTGGCCAGCTCGCGCTTCTCCTCTGAATCCTCGGCAGTGGCGCCACTATCATCGGCCTGGCCCTCGCTCTCGGCAATCAGCTTTTGCAGCCGCGACTGGCTGGACAAGCACTTTGCTAAAAGCTGCTTTGCGGTATCGTCCAGCCGCACTCCGGGCTCGGCGCTCTGCAAGATCTCGGCCAGCAGCTTGGCCTTTGCCTCAATTCCTTGGAGCTCCGTCTCCCATTCCTTATCGTAGTCGGGCCGCTTCGACGACTGCTCGTAGCCCGTGATGATCTTCATCAGCTTATTCGCCTCGCGCAAGTCCCGCGGCGTGGCCCGGCGCAAGAGCTCCTGCAGCTTGGCTTGCATGGCCTCGAGATCCTCGCGCTCCAACTCCTCGCGCGATTTTAGTGTATCCTCGGGTCCGAGGACCACAGCGACGTTCTCGGACTCTAGCTCCGGGAAGCGCCAGCCCTTGCGACGCAGCAGCGAGTACATATCGTTGATCCGCTGTAAATCGTCCTTGTACCGCGAGCGGTGGCACAGCGTGACTCGCCACTCTTGCAAGAACTCGAGAATGCGGTACTGCAGAGGGTTGGGCACCGAAGGCTGGAACTCGGGGAAGCGGCGGAACAGCTCATTGAGGAACTCTCGACTGGCTACCTGGTAGTGCACGGGGTGGCCGCAGTTCTTGACTAGGTTGTCGAGTAGCGTCAGGGAGAGCTGCGCTTGCTTGTTGGACCGCCCGTTTATGTAGGGTAGGAGAGCGAATACGGCGTCGTGCGGGTAGTTGCCCTTTTTGCTGTTGACGAGCTCGCAAATGTCTAGGTTTAGCGCCAAATCAGCCTCGTTTCGCTCAACGCCTACGGCGCGGTCGACCATTTTCTGCAAGCGCGAGGGCGGCTTGAACATGTCATCTATAGCAGCCTGCAAATTGAGCGTCATGCCGAGGAGATTAACCAAAAAAGAGTAGATAAAAAATTTAAAGAAGAGTAACGTGAATACAGAGGGGGAAAAAGGGTAGCATACAAAGCGTTGCGGAATTTCTTGGCCGCCTACTTTTTACGATCGAAATAACAACCCCTGTCTGTCTGTTTACGATGGAAGCTGTTGCTGTTGCTGTTGCTGTTGCTGTTGCTGTTGCTGT